>JAKKPZ010000611.1:0-24435 GCA_022814885.1 Ditylenchus destructor | reverse complement strand
ATCTATCGCGTCAGCAATTGCCCAAATAGATGCCGCTGCGGGAGACACATACCGGCCCGCCGGAAGCACCTTGTATCGTAGACGCCTTCACCCGCGCTTCGGGCGCGATGTCGATAAACATCTGAGCCTTGCACTGGCCTACCGAAGTATAACCAAGCGCCGCATAGTCGCCAGTCTCACAGAAAATATCGATCAAGGCCGCAACTTCTTCGTTGTTTCCATGGCCAATGGGCTTTCATCTTCAAAACGCTGAGCATTTGCGGCGTTAGTAATAGACTGACCAACAAAGCGACAGCGATCACACCAATCTTTATAAGATTCATAGCACCATCCTTAATCGATTTTAGTTACAGACTACCGCCCCCAGCTCAAACGCCAGTGTTAATAATGGTATAGGGCACTATTTAATTTTGCAATACGGAGCATGGTTCAGAACCGATCTATGTCCTGAACAACCAGTGCCAAGCACTACGCTATATTACGCACCACAGAGCCAGCGTGCGAAAAACAAGTGGCACGCCCCTTCTGTGGCCGACTAACCGTTGGGCTGAGCGAGGACGATCAGCGACAGGCCGGCGGCAACGGCACGCGGCCGACCAGATGCCGCTCGAGCCCGAAGATCTTCTCGAAGATTGCGTTGAGCGGCTTTGCGGGAGGCGAATCGTCGCTGTCGTCCTTGCCGGTGAGCTTGCCCGCAAGTCGCGCGGCGACCGCAGCGGGAAAACAGCAGCGAGTTGAAATAGCCGAGCTTGCGCCATTTGAGACCGGCGCGTTCGAGCGCGGCGATCAGCGTCGCCTTGGAATAGCGGCGCTTGTGGTGGTTCACCACGTCGTGTGCGCTCCACATCCACTGGTGCGCGGGGACGGTGATCAGGATGGTGCCTCCGGGTTTCAGCCGCTTTGCCATCGCTTCCAGAGCAGCGACGTCATCCTCGATATGCTCGACCACGTCGAGCACGGCGATCATGTCGTACTGGCCATCGGCGACGCCTGTCAGCTCGGGGAGCGGGGAACTGCCGACCTCCTTGCCGAGCCGCTGGCTGGCGATTTCGCGCGCGGCGGGATCGATCTCGATCGCGTCGACCTCGCCGAACGCACCGAGCATCGGCAGATTGTGGCCAGTCCCGCAGCCGATCTCGAGGATGCGCGCGCCCTTGGGCGGGTTCACCTCACGCCCGATGAAATCGGCGAGGATGTCGCGGCGCGCCACATACCACCAATGGGTGGAATCATGCTCGGCCATGCGGTCGTAAACGATACGGTCCATAGATTTCTAACCAAACACCCATTGGCGGTTGAGCGCAAACGTCGCGACCGCGTGACGGTCATGATCGGGATCAGTGGCACCCATTCGGGATAATGCATGAGGTCGGCGATCAGCCAGGTGAAGAGCGCGTTAAGCAGCAGCCCGAAGCCTTGGACGACCAGGAATTTGAGGTGCTGGCGCCCGCTATTCTCACGCGTGCCGTGTCCTTGAAGCTCCACGCGCTGTGCATGAAGAAGCCGCAGGTCACCGCGACAGCGAAGGCGAACGGTACCGCCGCGACCGCGAGGTTGGGGAACACCCACCAGACGAGCGGCAGGTAGACGGCGGAGTAGATCACCGTCGACGCCACGCCCACGATACCGAAGCGCACGAGCTGCCCCAGCACCCCGCTACGCTGCAATTCGCCTATTCTGTGGATGATCGCCGTCACGCCTGCCTTGCCCTGAAGCCGGGCGCCGCACTAATGCCCATCAATCGGTAGGGGAAGCGGTTTTGACCAACGCAGTGCGTGGCTTCGATCTGGAACGGGAATTGTCGGTCCACTGGCTGCGCTGGACGCTGCTGGCCTGGGCGTTGATCGCCGCATGGTTCCTGTGGATCGCTGGGGGCAGATAAACGCGCTGGCCCTTGGCGACACCGACGACAATATGCGGCTGATGCAGGTCCGCGCGCTGCTCGACGGGCAAGGCTGGTACGATCTGCGCCAGTATCGCCTCAGCCCCCCGGGCGGGCTCGACATCCACTGGTCGCGGCTGGTCGATCTGCCGCTGGCCGCGCTGATCCTGTTGTCAAGCCGTTCGTCGGAACGCCGATGGCCGAACGGCTGGCATGCGGCATCGCCCCGCTGCTGCCGCTTGCCGTAACGATGGCTGCGCTCGGCGCGACCGTGCGGCGACTGGTCGCGCCGGCCGTCTGGCCGATCGCCACGATCATCCTGCTCGGCTGCGGCGCGACGATGCGATGTTCATGCCGCTGCGCATCGATCATCACGGCTGGCAGCTCGCCTGCCTCGCGCTGACGCTGGCGGGCATCGCCGATCCCAAAGGCGCGCGCGGCGGGGTGATCGTCGGGCTTTCAAGCGCCGCGTCGCTCACCATCGGGCTCGAACTGCTGCCCTATTGCGCAATAGCTGGAGCGATCGTGACATTGCGCTGGGTTTGGGACGGCGGCGAGGTGCGGCGGATGCAGGCCTATGCGCTGTCGCTGGCGGGTGGAAGCACGATCGGGTTTGCGGTCTTCGCCTCGAACGCCAACTACGCGATGCGCTGCGACGCGCTGACCCCGGTATGGCTGTCGGTGACGATTGCGGCGGGCTTGCTGCTGTTTGCGATCAGCCTGCTCAATCCGGCCAACCGAGTTGCCCGGCTGGGGCTCGCTGCGGTGGCGGGAGCGGCAATCGCGGGCGGGTTCGCCGCGCTGTTCCCGCAATGCCTGTCGCGCCCGAGGGCGTGTCGGACGAGCTCTACGACATCTGGTTGAGCAATGTGCGCGAGGCGCGACCGATCTACCGCCACAGCTTTGCGATGGGGTTCCCGATCGCGGTTCTTCCGGTGATCGGGATCATCGGCGCCGCCGTCGCAGCCTGGCGCGCCCGTGCATCGGCGGTGCGGCTGACCAGCTGGATCGCGATCGGGCTGTTCACCGCCTTCGCCGGAGCGATGCTGCTATGGCAGATCCGTGCCGGACCGGCGGGGCAGCTGCTCGCCATCCCCGGCGCGACTGCGGTGGTGTGGATGATCGTGCCGTGGTTCCTCAATCAGAAGTATATGGCGGTACGCGTCGTAGGCGCGGGGTGGCGTTCCTGCTGTTCTCAGGCCTCTTCACCGGCTTCGTCGTCAAATATGTGAAGGTCGATAAGCCGCAAAAGGCGCGCAGCGTGGTCAACCGCGCCAATGCGCGCTGCGCCAGTGCACCCGGTATGTCGCTCATCGACCGGTCGCTGCCGCCTGCGACGCTGTTCACCATGTCGATCTGGGGCCACGGCTGATCGTGATGACGCATCACAAGGGGATCGCCGGGCCCTATCATCGCAATGAACAGGCGATTCTCGACGTCCACCACGCCTTTGCGGGCAGCCCCGACGCGTTCCGCGGCATCGCCAAGCGCTATGGCGCGCAGTACCTGCTGGTCTGCCCCAACATGGCCGAGGACGACCATCTACCGCAGCCGCGCGCCCAACGGCTTCTACGGTCAGCTTGCCAAGGGCAAGACATTCACCTGGCTCGATCCGGTGAAGCTGCCCGAAAGGCGCCCTACCGGCTGTGGCGGATCCGCTACGGCAAATAGCTTCTACAGCCCGAAGCTGCGCTTGATCCCGTCGATCACGAACGGATCGCCAGGGCCGAGAGCAGCACGCCGAGCAGGCGGGTGATGACCGATTCGATCTTGGCGCCGAGCAGCCGCATCAGCGGTCCGGCGGCGAGCAGCGCGATCAGGGTCAGGATCAGCACCAGCCCGAGCGCGGCGAATACCACCGCAGTCTCACCCCCCCTCGCTGCGCGAGACGAGCAGCATCACGGTCGCGATCGAGCCAGGCCCCGCGATCATCGGCATGCCCATCGGAAAGACCGAAACGTCCTCGACCTCGGTGTCTCCATGATCTTGTTGGCGCGGTCCTCGCGGCGTTCCTGACGCTTTTCGAACACCATCTCCAGCGCGATGATGAACAGCATGATCCCGCCCGCGATGCGGAAGGCATGAGACTGATGCCGAGCGTCTTGAGCAGCGCCTCTCCGACCAGTGCGAACACCAGCAGGATAGCGCTGGCAATCACCACCGCACGAATCGCCATGCTGCGCTGCTGCGCGAGCGTCGCGCCCTTGGTCAGGCCTGCATAGATCGGCGCGCAGCCCGGCGGGTCGATAACCACGAACAGCGTAGCGAAGGCGGATAGAAACAGCTCGATCATGCGCGCTCCGCCAGCTTGCGCTCCCAGGCGAGCGCATCCTTCACGATTCGGTCGAGATCGTCATGCTTCGGCCGCCACGGCAGCGCTTCGAGGATCGCGCGATTGTCCGAGATCAGCTCATCCGGATCGCCTGCACGGCGCCCTTCGAGGCGGCGCTCGATCTTCACATTGGTCACGCGATCGACCGCGTCGAGCACTTCGAGCACCGAATAGCCCCGTCCGTAGCCGGCGTTGAGGAAGTGGCTATGCCTGGGTTCCGCGACCAGCAGGTCGAGCGCATCGACATGCGCCGCAGCGAGATCGGTGACATGGATATAGTCGCGCACCCCGGTGCCGTCGCGCGTAGCGAAATCGGTGCCGAACACCGGACACGCCGTCACGCTTGCCGGTCGCCGCCTCGACCGCGACCTTGATCAAGTGAGTCGCGCCCGCAGTACTCTGACCCGAGCGGCCCTGCGGATCGGCACCGGCGACGTTGAAATAGCGCAGGGCGGCGAAGTTTAGCGGGTGCGCCGCGGCGACGTCGCGAAGCATATGCTCGGTCATCAGCTTCGACATGCCATAGGGGTTGATCGGCAGCTGCGGCGAATCCTCACGCACCGGGACGACTTTGGGAATGCCGTAGGTCGCTGCGGTGGAGGAGAAGATGAAGTGCTTCACCCCTTCGGCCACCGCGCTCTCGATCAGGCTGCGGGATGCCGCGGTGTTGTTGCGATAATATTTGAGCGGGTCGCTGACCGATTCCGGAACCACGACAGATCCGGCGAAGTGCATGATCGCGGTGATGCCGTGCTCGCGGATCGCCGCGCGGACCTTATCATCGTCGGCGACATTGGCGACCACCAGGCTTGCGCGCGGATCGACCGCCCAGTCGAACCCGGTGACGAGATTGTCGAGCACCACGACGCGCCAGCCTGCATCGAGCAGGGCCAGCACCGCATGGCTGCCGATATAGCCCGCCCCGCCCGTCACCATCACCGCGCCGTCGCGCATCATTCCTGTCCTCTTCGAGAGAAGAAGCACCGGCCCGCTCCCCCACCCGGCCACCCATATGACGCTAGCGCTGGGTGGCCGGGTGGGGGAGCGGGCCGGTGCCGCCCTGTTTCAGCGCAGCTGAAACAGATACTAGTTACGCCGCCCGCTCAACCCTATCTTGCATGGCGTAGCAAGGAGTTGAAGCGAATGACCACCGAAACCGCAATTCTCGCGGGCGGCTGCTTCTGGTGCGTGGAAGCCGTGTCAAGGACCTGATCGGCGTCGAGTCAGTCGAAAGCGGCTATATCGGCGGGCACGTGCCCGAACCGACCTACAAGGCGGTTTGCGGTGGCGATACTGGCCATGCCGAGGCGCTGAAGGTCGTATTCGACCCCGCGCAGATCAGCTATGGCGACCTGCTCGACATCTTCTTCGCGACGCACGATCCGACCCAGCTCAACCGCCAGGGCAACGACGTCGGCACGCAGTACCGGTCGGCGATCTTCCCGCAGTCGCCCGAGCAGGAGGAAGCGGCGAAGGCCGGATCGAGCGCAAACGCCAGCGAATGGCCTGCGCCGATCGTCACCACGATCGAGGCGAACGACACCTGGTGGCCGGCCGAGGGCTATCATCAGGATTATTGGGAAGGCGAAGGCCAGCGCAATCCCTACTGCCTGGCGGTGATTCCGCCCAAGCTCAACAAGCTGCGCAAGAGCTTCGCCAACCGGATCAAGGAAGGCGCTCAGGCCTGAAGTCCTCCATCACCCCGGCGCGAACCGGGGTGATGAAACACAAAGGTCGGCCTAGAGCGGCGCACCCTCCACCGGGGGCCGCTTCGACGCATCGGCGCCGAGCGCCTTGTAGAAGATCCCGCCGAGCACGCCGCCGACGATCGGCGCCACCCAGAACAACCAGAGCTGGCTGATCGCCCACCGCCGACGATCAGCGCCGGCCCGGTGCGCGCGCCGGATTGACCGAGGTGTTGGTGACGGGAATCGAGATGAGGTGGATCAGCGTCAGTGCAAGACCGATCGCGATCGGCGCGAAACCCGCGGGCGCACGGCTGTCAGTCGATCCCATGATGATGACCACGAACATGAAGGTCAGCACGACCTCGATCGCCAGCGCCGACTGGAGATTGAACTTGCCCGGCGAATGCTCGCCAAAGCCGTTCGCGGCGAGCCCGCCCGCGAGGTCGTATCCGCCCGGCGCACCGCTTGCGATACAATAAAGCAGCCATGCCGCGATCACGGCACCGATCACCTGCGCGACGACATAGAGCGGAATATCCTTGCCCGCAAAGCGCCCGCCGGCCCACAGGCCGAACGTCACCGCCGGATTGAGATGGCAGCCCGAAATGTGCCCGATCGAATAGGCCATTGTCAGCACCGTCAGGCCGAAGGCGAACGATACGCCAAGCAACCCGATGCCGACTTCCGGAAACGCCGCCGCCAGCACCGCGCTGCCGCAGCCGCCAAAGACCAGCCAGAATGTGCCGACCAGTTCGGCCAGCCCCCGTTGCACATTGGTCATCATGTCTCTCCCACTCTCGTGTTCGAACACTCGCCCTGAACGCGGCAAGCGGGAGACTAGGGGTCGTTGCGTGGGTGTAAAGGCTTTGCTTGAAGTTCAGCCTGGCTGAAGCACGCCGGACCCGCCCCACCCGGCCACCCAATGGCAGCAGGAAGCGGGCCGGTCTCATACTATGGACGGTGCGCGGCGCGGCGGAGGCGATCGTTGATCGCAACGCCGATACCCTTGTCGGAACGGGCGCGACGGCAATCGCCGCGCAATCCGAATCATCAGCCCGGTGAAGCGCATCGAACAGAGCCGCTGCCGCCTCGATCAGATCGCCGGCGGCGGAAAGCGTGTCGTTACCCGCCACTGCGCCAAAGCCGATCAGCCATTCGTCCGCGCAGCGCTCGGTCGCATCGAGCCGGACCGGTTTGGTAGGCGCATAGTGGCTGGCGAGCTGCCCAGGCGCCTCGATCTCCTCGCTTCCCCCCGAAAGCCAGCGCCCGATCTCGCGCTCGATCGCCTCTGCCGGAATCGGGCCGGGACGCAGCAGCCGGGGATTGCCGCCGAGCGCGACGATGGTCGATTCGATGCCGCCGCTGGTGGGGCCATCGTCGACGATCAACGGGATGCGGCCATGCAGGCTGACTGCGACATGCGCAGCACGCGTCGGGCTGATCGTACCGCTGGCATTGGCCGAGGGTGCGGCGAGCGGCTTGCCGCTGGCCGCGAGCAACGCCTGCATCGCGCGATGCTGGGGCACGCGGATCGCGACGGTATCGAGCCCCGCGGTCACGATGCCGGCGATTTCAGCTTCCGGCCGCAACGGCAGCACCAGCGTGAGCGGGCCGGGCCAGAAAGCATCGGCGAGCGCGCGCGCATCCCGGTCGAACAACGCGATCTTCTCGGCCGCCCGCCGATCCGTGACATGCACGATCAGCGGATTGAACGACGGACGCCCCTTGGCGGCATAGATGCCCGCCACCGCATCGCGATTCGTGGCATCGGCGGCGAGCCATAGACTGTCTCGGTCGGAATCGCGACGCATCCCCCCCCATCGATCACCCCCGCGGCACGCGCGATCGCAGCCTCGCCGTAGGGTAAGGTCAGGGTTTCGATCAGCGGATTTGGAGCGGCCATGTCCTCTGGCTATAGCGAGGCAAAAATGACGGCAAGAGAGGACCGATGAGCTTCACCCCCGCCACTGCAGAGCAGCGTTTCGTGCTGGAGCATATCGCCGGCATTTCGGAGCTGTCCGAAGCAGCGACTCCCGAATCTGGTCGATGCCGTGCTCGAAGGCGCGGGCGCGTTCGCGCGGGCGAATGGGCGCCGCTCGATCGCGCCGGCGATACCGTCGGCGCGAAATGGACGCCCGAGGGGGTGAAGATGCCCGCAGGCTATCCCGAGGCGTACAAGGCCTATGTCGAGGGGGCTGGGGCACGATCGGATCGCCCGAAGCCTATGGCGGCCAGGGCCTGCCCTTCACCCTCGCGACCGCAGTGCTGGAAACGCTTGGTACCGCCAATACCGGCTTCGCGTTGTGCCCGACGCTGAACGTCGGCGCGATCGAATCGCTGGTTCACCATGGCACGCCGAACAGCAGGACCTGTGGCTGCCCAAGCTTTCGACCGGCGAGTGGACCGGGACGATGAACCTCACCGAACCGCAGGCGGGCAGCGACGTCGGCGCGCTCAAGAGCCGCGCCACGCCGCGCGCCGACGGCAAATGGTCGATCACCGGGACCAAAATCTTCATCAGCTTCGGCGATCACGACATGGCGGACAACATCGTCCACCTCGTCCTCGCCCGCACGCCCGATGCCCCGCCGGGGACCAAGGGCATCTCGCTGTTCCTCGTCCCGAAGTACCGGCTCGATGCCAATGGCAATCCGGGCGAATTCAACGATGTCCGCGTCGTATCGATCGAACACAAGATGGGACTGCACGCCTCCCCCACCTGCGTTCTCTCGTTCGGCGACAATGGCGATTGCGTGGGCGAGCTGATCGGGCGGAACTGGGCGGCATGCGCGCGATGTTCACGATGATGAACAATGCGCGGCTCAATGTCGGGCTTCAGGGGGTGCAGGTCGCCGAGCGCGCGACCCAGCGCGCCGTCGCCTATGCCCGCGAGCGTATCCAGTCGGCGCGCGCCGGCGCGGGACGCGAGCCGGTGGCGATCATCGAGCACCCCGATGTGCGCCGCATGCTGCTGCGGATGAAGGCGCAGACGATGGCGGCGCGGGCGCTGGTCTATCTTGCCGCGAGCCAGGTCGATCGCGCCAATGCCGGCGATGCGGCGGCAAAGGCGCGGCTCGAGCTGCTCACCCCGCTGGCCAAGGCGCACGGCACCGACATCGGCAACGAGGTCGCGAGCCTCGGCGTCCAGGTACATGGTGGCATGGGCTATATCGAGGAGACCGGCGCCGCCCAGCATTTCCGCGACGCGCGCATTACCCCGATCTACGAGGGCACCAACGGCATTCAGGCCGCCGATCTCGTCGGCCGCAAGCTGAGCATGGACAATGGCGGCACCTTGTTTGCGCTGACCGCGCAAGTGCGGAGCGAGGCGCAGGATGCCGGGCTCATCGCGCTGATCGAAGCGTGCGAGGAAGTCGGGCGGCACATGCTGGCGAGCGAGGTCGATGACCGGCTGGCTGGCTCCTATCCGTTCCTGACGATGCTGTCGGTCGCGGTGTGCGGCTGGTTGATGGAGAAGCAGGGCGGCATCGCGGCGAGCGCGGAGGGCGATCCGGCCTTTCTGGCGATGAAGCAGGCCGCGGCGCGGTTCTACGTTGAGCAGATCGTGCCGGAAGCAATGGGCCTAGGCGGCCGCGCTGGCGAACGCGGATGTGCTGTACTCGATCAATGCGGAGACCTTTGCCGCCTAGTCATACCCGTCACCCGCCTTGTACCGGGTCCCTCCGGGAGGTGAGCAAGGGTCGAGGCGCTTGGAGGCATAGTGCAAGGCACCGTGGTCCCGGTACAAGGCCGGGATGCCAACGGTGGGAGTCGGGGGTCAGGCGATCTCGCGGTCCAGCAACTCGCGCGCGCTCAGCCCGAGCAGGCCGATATGCTCGCGCACCTTGGGCCAGTAGCTGGTGAGGAAGCGGTCGCGCTCTGCGACCTTCAGCCGTTCGACCGCGCCGGGCAGGACGAACATGCCGACGCCGCGGCGCACCTCGACATAGCCGTCGTCCTGGAAGCTCTGATAGGCCTGGCGACGGTCAGCGGGTTGGCGCCGTGTTCGGCGGCGAGCGCGCGCACCGACGGCAACTGGTCCCCCGCCCGGTATTCGCCGCGCAGAATCGCCGTCGCGATGCTGGCACGCAGCTTCAGATAAACCGGGCTGTCTTCATGCTCGAGCGCTGTCATGCTGCCTTAATACAGCATGGGAGCGGAAACATCCATACCAAAGAAGGTTTCGTCAGTTACCGCCTGCCGCCGGCCCGGCCCATATCGACACGGTTTTCGCCATGTCCGGCCGGGGACGCTCCTCCAGCGGCTTGCCCGGCGTGCCGATGAACACGAAGCCTGCGATTCGTTCGGGAGCGGCGCCGAACAGGTCGCGCACCCGGTCGCTGAACGCCGCCCAGCCGGTAAGCCAGCAGGCGGCATAGCCCATCGCGTGCACGGCATGTTCGAGGTTCATCGTCGCCGCACCGACCGACAGTTCCTGCTCCAGAGCGGGATATGGCTTTCGACCTTCGGCGAGGCGAGCACGACGACCAGCGCCGGCGCCTGCCGCGCGAACTGGTCCATCGCCTCGATCTCCAGCCGCCCAGCCCCCGGCTTTTCCGCGCGATAGGCATCGACGATCGCGGCCGCGAGCGAATCGCGTTGATCCGTCGGCACGATCACGAAACGCCAGGGTGCCAGCTTGCCATGATCCGGCGTACGCGCGGCGATCTGAAGGATCTGGTCGAGCTCGCCGCATCCGGGCCGGGCGCGATCATGTCGCGCGCTTTGCCGGAACGGCGGGTGGCAAGCAGCGAGAGCGGAGTCGAGCGGTCGTTGAAAGTCATGCCGGGCCCGTTAGCCGCTTCGCCGCGCGCCGCAAAGGCCCATTGCGAACGATTCGCAATGGGCCACCCGATTTCGGGGCACGGTTTCCCTTGTAACAATCATGCTTCAACATGCGAGGTTTCGCCGCTAGGGTCGCTCGTATCTTTATGCGCCGTTCAGGAGAGCAGCGCCGCAGGCATTAGATAAGGGGTCAAGCCTTGCCGCATTTCAAAGACATGAGCCTATGGGCTGAGGCCGAGTGGATCGCCGTGATCGCCACGGTCCTGCTCTTCGCCTTCCTCGCAGGCGGCGCGATGATCGCAGCCAGCCGCAAACCCGAATTCGCCGGCCACCCCAAGGGCCTGTACATGCTGTTCTTCGCCGAGATGTGGGAGCGTTTTTCCTATTACGGGATGCGCGCGCTGCTGATCTTCTATCTGACCAAGCACTGGCTGTTCGACGACGGCAAGGCGAACCTGATCTACGGCGCCTATACCAGCCTGGTCTATATCACGCCGGTGCTGGGCGGCTATCTGGCCGACCGGTATCTCGGGCAGCGCAAGGCGGTGATCTTTGGCGGCTGTTGTTGGCGGCGGGCCACTCGCTGATGGCGGTCGAGGGCACCGGCGGGCAGAATGATCCGACGATCAACTCTTCTGGGCGGCGCTCGCCCTTCATCATCGTCGGCTCGGCTTCCTCAAGGCCAACATCTCGGTGATGGTCGGACAGCTCTACAACCTCACCGACACGCGCCGAGACGCGGCCTATACGATCTTCTACATGGGCATCAACGTCGGCGCCGCGCTCGGCACCATCCTGGTCGCCTATCTCGGCCAGACCATTGGCTGGGGCTATGGCTTCGGCCTCGCCGGGATCGGCATGCTCGCCGGGCTGATCGTGTTCGTGCTAGGCAAGGCGTCGCTCCGCGGTGCCGGCGAAGCGCCAGCGCCGCTGACGCGAGCGCGCGAATTTGCGCTGTACGGCGTCGGTCTCGCCTCGGTCGCGGTGATCTGGGCGCTGGTCCAGTATCAGGACGTCATTCAGACGCTGCTCGCCATCTCGGGCGTCGCGCTGCTTGGCTACGTGCTCTACGAAAGCTTCAAACTGCCCAAGGAACCGCGCGAGCGCATGTTCGCGATCCTGTTCCTGATCTCGCTCAACCCGATCTTCTGGGGCCTGTTCGAACAGGCCGTGGATCGAGGAACCTGTTCACCAACGAGTTCGTCGATCGCGGCGGCGTGCCGGCCGGCATCTTCCAGTCGATCAACCGATCTACATCATCCTGTTCGCGCCGCTCTTTGCCGGCCTGTGGCAGTTCTCGGCAAGCGCGGGCTTGAGCCGTCGGCGCCGGCGAAGTTCGGCATCGCCCTGCTCCAGATGGGCCTCGCCAATCTTGTGCTGGTGTGGGGCGCGCATGCATGGGGCATCGAAGCGATGACCCCGGTCTTCCTCGTCTTCGCCTACTATCTGTTCGCGACTACCGCCGAGCTCTGCCTCTCGCCCGTCGGCCTCTCCGCAATGAACCGGCTCGCGCCCAAGTTCCTCGCCTCGCTCATCATGGGCGCGTGGTTCTACATGACCGCGGTCGGCAATTTCGTCGCGGGCAAGATCGGCGAAGCGACTGGCGGTCACGACGGCAAGATGACCAAGGCAGGACTGCTCGACATCTATGACCTGTTCGGCTGGATCGCGATCGGTGTGGGCGTGGCGGTGCTGCTGTTCAGCCCGGTCGTGCGGCGCTGGATGCACCTCGATACGCTCAAGGACGACCCGCTGGCGGGTCAGGCGGAGCTGGCGGAGGCGCAAGCGGCAGGTACCCGTCCGGATCTTGAGACCAAGCCGGTCTGAGCAAAGCCGACAAGAAGAGGGCGCGGGGATCACTCCCCGCGCCCTTTTTGGTGTCCGTTATCTCGCGCGGCTCATCCCACGCGGTTCGCCACCAGATCGTCGACCACCGAGGGATCGGCGAGGGTCGAGGTGTCACCCAGCGACGAGACATCGCCTTCGGCGATCTTGCGCAGGATGCGTCGCATGATCTTGCCCGACCGCGTCTTGGGCAGGCCCGGAGCGAACTGGATGGCGTCGGGCGTCGCGATCGGGCCGATTTCGGTGCGGACCCACTGGCGCAGCTCGGCGCGCAGCGCGTCGTCGGCGGCGCAGCCGGCGTTGAGCGTGACATAGGCGTAGATGCCCTGGCCCTTCACATCGTGCGGCATGCCGACGACCGCGGCCTCGGCGACCTTGGGATGGAGCACCAGCGCGCTCTCGACCTCGGCGGTGCCCATCCGGTGTCCGGAGACATTGATCACGTCGTCGACCCGCCCGGTGATCCAGTAGTAGCCGTCCTCGTCGCGCCGACATCCGACGCCGCTAAAATACTTGCCCGGATAGGTGGTGAAATAGGTCTGGAAGAAGCGCGCATGATCGCCCCAGACGGTGCGCATCTGCCCCGGCCAGCTGCGCGCGATGACGAGGTTACCCTCGGTCGCGCCGTGCAGCACCGCGCCCTCGCTATCGACCAGCTGCGGATCGACCCCGGGCAGCGGCCGCGTAGCGCTACCGGGCTTGAGGTCCGTCGCGCCCGGCATCGGCGCGATCATCGCCCCGCCGGTCTCGGTCTGCCACCAGGTGTCGATGATCGGGCAGCGGCTTTCGCCCACCACCTCATGATACCAGCGCCATGCTTCCGGGTTGATCGGCTCGCCGACCGTGCCGAGCAGACGCAGCGACGTGCGGCTGGTCTTCGTCACGAAATCATCGCCGTCCTTCATCAGCGCGCGCAGCGCCGTCGGGGCAGTGAAGATCGTGTGGACGTTATGCCGATCCACCACCTGCCAGATGCGGCTGGCGTCGGGCCAGTTGGCAGGCCTTCATACATCAAGGTCGTCGCGCCATTGGCGAGGGGACCGTAGAGGATGTAGCTGTGCCCGGTGACCCAGCCGATATCGGCCGCGCACCACCAGACATTGCCGGGGCGATAATCGAAAGCCAGCTCATGCGTCAGGCTCGC
This sequence comes from Ditylenchus destructor, assembly GCA_022814885.1. Lineage (NCBI taxonomy): Eukaryota > Metazoa > Nematoda > Chromadorea > Rhabditida > Anguinidae > Ditylenchus > Ditylenchus destructor. The sequence continues at coordinate 10,759 of JAKKPZ010000611.1, read as the reverse complement.
CCAGAGCAGATAGCCCGCGCTGGTGTGGAGCACGCCCTTGGGCTTGCCGGTCGAGCCCGAGGTATAGAGGATGACAGTGGATCCTCCGCGTTCATCGTCTCCGCCGGACAGTCGGTACCCACGCCCGCCGCAGCCTCGTGATACCAGACATCGCGGCCCGGGTCATCGTCACATGACCGCCGGTTGCCTTGACCACGATCACCTTCTCAAGCGCCTGCGCACGCTCGGCCGCGGCATCGACATTGGCCTTGAGCGCGATGCGCTTGCCGCCGCGACGGCCCTCGTCGGCGGTGATCACGACGCTGCTGTCGCAATCGGTGATGCGTCCCGCCAGCGCCTCGGGCGAGAAGCCGCCGAACACCACCGAATGGATCGCGCCCAATCGCGCGCAGGCGAGGATCGCGAACGCCGCTTCGGGGATCATCGGCATGTAGATGGTGACGCGGTCGCCCTTCTTGACGCCCTGGCCCCTCAGCACATTGGCGAAGCGGCAGACCTCTTCATGAAGCTCGCGATAGGTGAACTGGCGCGACGCTTCGGCGGGATCGTCCGGCTCCCAGATGATCGCGACCTCGTCCCCGCGGCTCGCCAGATGCCGGTCGATGCAGTTCGCCGCGACGTTGAGCTTGCCGTCCGCAAACCATTCGATGCGGAAATCGTCCTCATCGAACGACCAGTCGCCCGCCAGTTCCGGACGTTTCACCCAGTCGAGACGCTTCGCCTGATCGAGCCAGAAGCTGCCCGGATCGGCGATCGAGCGCCCATAGAGCTGCTCATAGCCTGCCGCATCGTAACGCGCCTCCCGTGCCCATTCCGCAGGAACTGGATGAATCTCGCCGGTCATTGCCTCTCCCTTCGGGCCGGAGCTGTAGTTTCCGCCCGGAAAAGGCAACGCCAACGGCGCTTTTGCGACCTTAAGCTTCAGTGATAGCGATCTCAGGCGAAGTCCGTACGGATCAGGCCTTCGAATTGGCATATTCCTGCGTGCCGTGGGTGATCACCCGGTCGCCCGCCACGATCTCTGCGATCGGGATATCGGGCTGGGCGAGGATCTCGGCATAGAGCGGTGCAAAGTCGGTCTCGACGGTCGCCCGGAGCAGGGTTTCAAAGCTGGGGATCACGAAGTAGTTCTGCTGGAAATCGTCGATCCGGTATTCGGTGCGCATCACCCGCTTGAGATCGAAACCGATGCGATTGGGACTGTCGCTCTCCAGCGCGAAACGGCTCCGGCGGAACTGGATACGATGCCCGAGCCATAGATGCGCAGGTCGCCCGCTTCCTCGATCAGCCCGAATTCGACGGTGTACCAATAGAGACGCGAAAGCTGCTTGAGCGCGCCCAGCTCCATCGCCCGGCCGCCGCCGCGGCCATAGGCCTCCATATAGTCGGCGAAGACCGGATCGGCGAGCATCGGGACGTGGCCGAACACATCGTGGAAGACGTCCGGCTCCTGCAGATAGTCGAGCTGATCGGGGCGGCGGATGAAATTGCCCGCGACGAAACGGCGATTGGCCATGTGATCGAAGAACACGTCGTCGGGAACGAGGCCGGGCACGGCCACGACCTGCCAGCCGGTCAGCTTCATCAGCCGTTCCGACAGCTCCTCGAAATTCGGGATGCCGCCGTCGGAGAGCTTGAGCAGCTCGAGCCCATGCAGATACGCTTTCGATGCGCGGCGGGCAGCAGCTTGATCTGGCGTTCGAACAGCGTGTCCCCACACGCCATGTTCTTCCGCAGTGAAGGCGTCCCAATCTGCGGGATCGTCCAGTCGGCCGCCGCACCCTCGGGCGGGCGGTCGAGAACATGGGTTTCATTGCTCATGCTGCATCATATCATGGCTATCGTAACAACGGAAACAAGTTGCGCTGCAGCATGCCCTAGAAACGCTCGCATCGCCCCCTATCTCGGTTACAAGGTGGTGAGATGGCGTTGAACCTCGATGCGAAGGCCCCGCCGATGGCGGTGATGCTCTCCGAGTGGCCCCGCGCGGCATGGGGTTTATCGACCCTGCCCTTCGCCTGGCCCGAATTGATGCAGGCGCCGCGCGGCGACGGCCGCCCCGTGCTGACGCTGCCCGGCCTGGTCAACAGCGACCTCTCGAATATCGTTATGCGCCGCTATCTCGATGCGCTCGGCTATCGCGCGCTGCCATGGGAGCTGGGGCGCAATTTCGGCCCCCGCGCGATCGGCACGGAGGGCGAACGGCTGTTCGAACGGATCGCCGCCATCCATGACGAGACGGGCGAGAAGGTCACGTTGATCGGGGTCAGCCTGGGCGGGATCATGGCGCGCGTCGCTGCGCACCGGCATCCCGAACTGGTGCGTGAAGTGATCACGGTAAGCTCGCCTTTTGCGGGCCTGCCCACCGCAACCAATGTCTGGCGCGTGTTCGAGCTGGTCTGCGGACAACGCGCCGACGACCCGGCAGTGCGCGCCTGGCTCGAGGAAGCCGCGACACCCCTGCCCGTTCCCGCCACGGCGATCTGGAGCCGCAACGACGGGCTGGTCAACGGCATGTGCTGTCATGAGGCCGAACAGGGCGATGCGCGTTCGATCGAGGTCGACAGCTCGCATCTGTGGGTTCAGATGAAACCCGAAGTGCTGCGCGCCATCGCCGATACGCTGGGGCGCAGCGCGCAAGCGTCCTAATTGTCCTCGGGTTCGGGGTCGCCGGCGCGATAGCCCTGATAGGGCCCGCAAGTGTCGGGATCCTTGCGGCATGCCTGCTCGTGCTTCTTGCGCTCTCGGCCTTCGCGCGCTTCCTGCTTGCGCAGCTTGCGGCCGGCATTGCGTCGGCTTCGTCCTGGCTGGTGGTCGCCCAGTCCGCGGTCTTGCCGACCACCTTGACCGGGGCCGTAACGATGCTCGCCGCGGTCCTGAGGCAGCCGCCGGTCAGCAGCGGCAGCGCGGCGACCGCCAGAATCAAACCCTTACGCATCCTGCTCTCTCCGGGGCGGTCAGCGAACATGCCGATCGCGCGCCCTCTACGCCCTGATAGGGGAAATCGGTGAAGAAGCCATCCACTCCGGCCGCGAGATGGCGCGAAATCTCCTCGCCCAGCCCGCCCGTGCCCGGCCGGGTTGATCCCGCCGCGCAGCCCCGACGGGAGGAAGAAATTCTCTGCGCGGAAGGTCCAGGGATGGACCTTGAGGCCCGCGCATGCGCGTCCGCCACCCAGCGGCGTGACTGTACCGTCGGCCTTCACCGCCATCACCTTGGCCGGGCCGATGCCGGCGGCATAGGCGGCGACCGCCTTCAGGCCCTCGGCGTGATCATCGCCGCATAGCTCGGCTGCGCGCCATCGGCGGGCCGCCTTCCGCATCCATCAGCTGGATCAGCGGCACCTTCGTCAGCTTTGCCAGCGCCTTCAGGTTGTTCACCTCGAACGACTGGATGAAGACCGGCGCGGCGGCGCGGTCCCACCCCGCAGCCCCGAGCTCAGCGACCAACGCCGCCTCCAGCGGCAGGCCGATCGAGGCGAAATAGCTCGGGTGCTTGGTTTCGGGATAGATGCCGATCGTGCGGCCGGTCTGTGCCGAGGCCGATTTGGCTGAGCGCGATCACCTCGCGCAGCGTCGGCACCTCGAACTGGCCGTCGAACTTGGTATTGCCGCGGCGGAGCAAAGGCAGCCGCTCCTTCGCACGCAGCGTCTTGAGTTCGGCGAGCGTGAAGTCTTCGCTGAACCAGCCGCTATGCCTGGTGCCGTCGATCGTCTTGCTCGTCTTGCGATCCCTGAATTCGGGCCGCGAGGCGACATCGGTGGTATCGGTGATGTTGTTCTCGTGCCGAGCGACGAGCTGACCATCCCGCGTCATCACCAGATCGGGTTCGATGAAGTCAGCGCCCTGCTCGATCGCCAGTTCATAGGCGGCAAGCGTATGCTCGGGCCGCTCGCCACTGGCGCCGCGATGCGCGATGACGATGGGCTTCTGGGCAGGCATGATCGCGTCCTTCGCGGCGGCGGGAACCGCGACCATAGTCAGTGCAAGCACGGCTCGCCACAGGTCCGGCATCGCCCTATCTCCTTCAAATCGCCCGATCGGCTATTCGATTCGCATGACAGCTTGAGCAGCCCATGATTCAGCCCGAACGCGTCGCACTGGTGCTGCTGGCTGCAGGCCGGTCCCGGCGCTTCGGCGGCGCGGACAAGCTGACCACGCCCTATCTCGGGCGACCGCTGGGATTGCATGTCGTGGTCGCACTCGAGGGCGTGCCGTTCTGCGAACGGGTTGCTGTGGTTTCCCGCACCCGGCTTGATCTGGCGGCATGCGGGTACCGGATCGTTCGCAATGACGATCCGGAAGCGGGCCTTGGCCGGTCGCTGCGCCTCGGGATCGAAGCCGCATGTGCGGGGGCGGCAGAGGCGGTGCTGATCGCCTTCGCCGACATGCCGCGCGTCACCGCGACCCATGTCTATCGCCTGCTCGACCGGGCCGAGGGACCAGACGCAATCGTGGCGTCGAGCGACGGTGTTATCCCGCGCCCGCCAGTCCTGTTCGGCGCTGCACATTTCGACCGGCTCTTGCGCAGCACGGACGACATGGCGGTGCGCGATCTGGTGAAGCAGGGACATCATGTCGTCACCTCCCCCGCCGAACTGGTGGATGTCGACACACCCGGAGACCTGGCGAAGCTGATCCATGGATAGCCAGGCGCTGGCGATCGCATTGGGCCTGTTCTCGGCGTTCACGCTGGCACTCGCCAATACGGCGGTGAAGAAGGGGCAGGACATCCTCGCCGGCCGCGCGACCTTGTCGTCGATCGCGGCGCTGTTGGTCGCCCCGTTCGCGCTGATCGTACCGCTCCCGAACGCCGCGACCTGGCAAGCGCTGGCCTGGGCGATCCCGGCGCATTTCTTCTACCAGATCTGCCTGATCCGGGCGATGCAGCGCGGTGAACTGAGCCTTGTCTTCCCGATCATGCGCGGTGCAGCTCCGTTGCTGACGGCAGGGTTCGCGGTTGTGATTCTGCGCGAGCATCTACCCGCGATCGGCTGGCTCGGACTGTTGATCGCGACCGGCGCGGTGATCGTCTTCGCGCTTCCCGCACGCGGTGTCTCCTTACGCGCGCATCCCGACAAAGCGGCGATGGGCTGGGCGCTGGCCACGGCGCTGGGGGGTCGCACTGTACAACATGACCGATGCGCGCGGCGTTGCGCGTGGCGCCCGATCCCTTCACCTATATCGTCTGGCTGTTCATGCTCGACGCCATCTGCGTGACCGCGACCGCGCTGATCCTGCGGCGTCGCGAGTTGCGGCGCGCGATCGCCGAGACCTGGCGAACCGGCGCCATCGCGGGCGCACTCTCGATCGCCTCGTTCGGGGCAGCACTCTACGCCTACTCACTGATCGAGGTCGCCAAGGTCTCGGCGCTACGCGAGACCGCAGTGGTCTGGGCGGCACTGATCGGCACGCGCTTCCTGGGCGAGGGGCTGGGGCGGCGGCGCATCGTCGCGGCGATCACGCTCGCAGCTGGATTGGTGCTGCTCCAGTTTAGCTGACTATTCGTGCCGAAGCGCGTCGATCGGGTTGAGGCTCGCCGCGCGGCGCGCCGGGAAGAAGCCGAACACCACGCCAATCGCCGCCGAGATGAGGAAGGCGATGACGTTGATCTGCAGGTCGAACGTCCACGGCACCTGCATCAACGGCGTGATGATGGCGATCACCAGCTGCGCGAGCGCCAATCCGATCACGCCGCCGAGCATCGACAGCACGATCGCCTCGACCAGGAATTGCAGCAGCACCTCGCTTGCGATCGCGCCGATGGCGAGGCGGATACCGATTTCGCGCGTGCGCTCGGTCACCGACACCAGCATGATGTTCATGATCCCGATCCCGCCGACAATCAGGCTGATTCCCGCCACCGCAGCGACGATCTGGGTCAACAAGGTCGTGGTACCGGTCAGCGTCGCGCTGATCTGCGCGGTGTCGAAGATGTTGAAATTGTCCTCCGCCCCCGGCTCGATCCGCCGGCGCTCACGCAGCAGATCGCTGAGCGACGACTGGACCTGCGCGCTGTCATAGGCCTGATCGACGCCCACCAGCATCAGCCTGATGTCGCGATTGCCCGTGAAGCGGCGCTGGACCATCTTGATCGGCATGATCACGACATCGTCCTGATCGCCGCCGAAGCCGGCCTGGCCGCGGGTCGAGAGCGTCCCGATCACGTCGCACGAGATATTGTTGATCCGCATCCGCTGGCCCACGGCGCTTCCGCCGCGGAACAGGTTCTGGCGCACCGTATTGCCGATGATGCAGACCGACTTGCCCGCCGCTTCCTCGGCCGTGGAGAAGGCGCGGCCGGCGGTAAGCGGCCAGGGCTGGACCTTGAAGAAGTCATTGGTCGTGCCGTTGATCGTCGTCGACCAGTTGGCGCCTTCATGGATCGCGGTGCCGGTGGTCTGTGCCTGAGGGGCGACCGCGGTGACGCCGGCGATCTGCTCCTTCACCGCCTCGACATCGGCTTCCTCGAAATCGGGCGGCCGCGGCCCGCCGCCGCCGCGGCCGAAGCCCTCGCCGGGGCGCACCTGGAGGATGTTGGTGCCGAGGCTGGCGATCGGCTGCTGCACCGCCGGGGTCGTCGCCTGCCCCAGCGTTCCCATCGTCACCACCGCCGCCACGCCGATGACGATGCCGAGGATGGTGAGGAACGAGCGCAGCTTGTGCCGCAGGATCGACCGGATCGCGAGGGTGAAGGTGGTCCCGAGCATCAGGCTGGAACCCCCGCGCCGTTTCCAGCCTCGGTCCGTTCGACCAGCCCGTCCTTGAAGTGGACGATGGTGTGCGCGAACGCGGCCATGTCGGGCTCGTGCGTGACCATCAGCACGGTGATGCCGCTGTCCTTGTTGAGGCTGGTGAGCAATTCCATGATCTCGACCGAACGCGCCGAATCGAGATTACCGGTCGGCTCGTCGGCGAGCAGCACCGCGGGGCTGGTGACGATCGCGCGCGCCGATCGCGACGCGCTGCTGCTGGCCGCCCGACAGCTCGGCCGGGGTATGATCCCACCAGTCGGCAAGGCCGACCTTTTCCAGCGCTGCCATGCCCAGCTCATGCCGGACCTTCTTGTCCTCGCCCCGATAGAGCAGTGGCAGCTCGACATTCTCGAGCGCATTGGTGCGCGAGAGCAGGTTGAACCCCTGGAACACGAAGCCGAGATATTTGCGCCGCACCAGCGCTCGCTGGTCGCGATCCAGCGTCTCGATATGCACGCCCTTGAACAGGAACTCGCCGCTGGTCGGCACGTCGAGGCAGCCAAGGATGTTCATCGTCGTCGATTTGCCCGACCCCGAAGGCCCCATCACCGCGACGAAATCGCGCTCGGCGATGTCGAGATCGACGCCCTTGAGCGCCTGGAATGCGGTCGCCCCCTCGCGAACACCTTGGTGATGTTGCGCAGGCGGATGATCGGATCGGCGTCAGCCACCCGTAGCGCCCCCACCGCCCTGCCGCCGCTGACCGCCGCCCCCGCCGGACTTGCGCTGGCCGGAACCGGAGCGCTCACCTGCATATTGGCCGGTGATGACCTCCATCCCTTCCTTGAGGTCGCCCGAGAGGATTTCGGTGACCTGGCCGTTGGTGTCGCCGGTGGTCACCTCGATCGCCTGCGGCTTGCCGTCGGCACCCTTCACATAGACTGTCTGGCGGGCGCCGCGGCCGATCGTCGCCGACTTCTCAGCACCGCCCTGCCCGCGCCGCCCGCGACGGGGAACCAGTGCACCGGCCATGCCGCCGCCCGCCTGCGGTGCATTCGCGTCGGTGGGAGTGAAGCGCAGGGCGGCGTTGGGCACGAGCAGGACGTTGTTCTTCTGCAGCGTGACGATTTCCGCGGTTGCGGTCATGCCCGGGCGCAGCTTCTGCTCGGCATTGGCGACGCTGAGCGTGGCGCCATAGGAAACCACCTGCGCGCTCGTGGTCGAGGAGGTGGACGACGATGTGCTGGTCTGCGCCGAGAGGTTCGATCCGACATCGACGCGCCGGATCGCCGCCGGAAAGTCTCGCCCGGGAATGCATCTACGGTGAAGTTCGCCTTCTGCCCGTCCTTGACCTGGCCGACATCCGCTTCATCGATCGCGACCTCCAGCTCCATCTGGCTGAGATCTTCGGCGATCACGAACAGGGTGGGGGTGTTGAACGACGCAGCGACAGTCTGGCCGGGATCGACCTGTCGCGCCAGCACCACGCCGTTGACGGGCGAGCGGATGATCGCCTTGTCGCGCTGGGTCTGGTTCGAACGCAGCGCGGCCTGTTGCGAGACGACCTGCGCCTGGCTGGCGCGTAGTGTCGCCGCCGCGCGGGCGAGGGCCGCGCGGGCATTGTCCATCTCGGTCTTGGCCGGCACGCGTCCGCCCGACAGGCGGCTCACTTCCTCGAAGCGGTTGAGCTGGGCGCGCGCTTCGATCACCGTCGCCTGATTCTGCGCGACCGTCGCTTGCGCCGCGGCGACCGCCGCCTCGCTCTGCTTGATCGTGTCGTCGAGGCGCGAGGGGTCGATCAGCGCGAGCGACTGGCCCGCGGTCACGCGATCGTTGACGTCCACGAGCACCTTGGTGATCAGCCCGAAAGTTCCGAACCGACCTGAACCTGATTGGTCGGCGCGAGCTTGCCGGTGGCCGGACGGTGACGGTCAGCGCTCCGCGCTCCACCTTCTGCGTTGCGTAACCCGCCTGCTCACTGCTCCCGAAATAGCGCCACAGGCCCGAACGCCACCGCGATCACCACGAGTACGAGCGCGATCCATTTGGCGTAGCGCTGCCACACCGGGGTCACCTTGCCGCCGAGGAATTCATCGAGCTTGGGGTTTGCTGGTTCGGCATCAATTCTGTCCTGGCGTAGAGGGCGCGGGAACGCGCTCCGGCGTGGGTATGGTGCCCGCGTCCCAGCCGCCGCCGAGTGCGAGATAGAGCTGGATCAGCGCCGTAGCCTGATCCGAACGCGCCTGAAGCAGCCCGTTGCGCGCGGAAATCAGCGCGGATTCGCTCTGCTGAGCGTCAGGAAATCGGCGAGGCCGGCGCGGTACGAGCTGCGCGAGAGGATCGCGCTGTTGTTCGCCGCATCGAGCGCGATCGTGAACTCGCGCTCGCGGCGCTGTGCCGCCTGCAGCGCGACCACCGCATTCTCGACATCCTCGAGCGCGGTCAGCACCGTCTGCTTGTAGCCGTAGAAGGCGCCGTCCGCCGCCGCCTGCGCCGCCCGCATCTGCGATCGGGTGCGCCCCGCATCGAAGATCGTCTGCGCGATGTTGGCGAAGACGCGGCCGGTGATGACGTCGAAGATACCGCCGAGGTTGGGCGCGCTGGCATCGATGCTTCCGCCGAGCGAGAGCGAAGGATAAAGTCGCGCCTCCGCCACGCCGATCCCCGCTACCGCCGCGGCAAGGCTGCGTTCGGCGGCGCGCACATCGGGGCGCTGGCGCAACGTATCGGCGGGGATGCCCACGGCGATCGCTGCCGGCCCTTGCGGAACCGGGCGCGCCGCTTCCATCTCGCCCTTCAGCGCGCCGGGAGCCTGCCCCGTCAGCACGCCGAGCCGGGAAACCGCATTGTTGTAGCTCGCCTCGATATTGGGGATCGACGCCGCGGTCTGTGCGCGGCTCGCACGTGCCTGCTCCTGGTCGAGCGAGAGACGAGGCCCGCCTGAACACGGAAACCGGCGATCTCCAGATTGTCGTCCTGGATGGCGAGGCTGTCCCGCGCATTGGCAAGCTGCGCCTGCGCGGCGCGGGCGAGGATATAGTTGCGCGCGATCTCTGCCTGAGTGGAGATCAGCACCGTGGCATAGTCATAGCCGCTGGCGTCAAGTTGCGCGCGGCTGGCCTCGACACCACGGCGGACGCCGCCGAACAGGTCGGCCTGATAATTGACATCGGCGCCGAGCGAGAAGCTGGACGTGCCGCCCGACTGGCCGGCAATACCTTCGGTCCGCGAAGCCCCGGCGCCTGCGCTGACATCAGGGAGGAGCGAGGCCCGCGACTGGACCAGCGCCTCGCGTGCCTGCCGCAGCCGGGCCACAGCCGAGCGACATCGAGATTCTGCGTCGCCGCCTGTTCGACCAGCCGGGTCAGCAACGGGTCGTCGAACACTGCCCACCATTGGCGAAGGTCCGCTTGCGCCTCTTGCCGCGCTTCGACCGAGTAAGCGGACGGCACGCCCAGCTCGGACGCGCCTTTCGGCCGGTAATCCGGCCCGGCGGCGCAACCGGCGAGCGGCAGCGCGATGAGCGTCATCAGGATCGTCGGACGGGTCATCATGCCTCCGAAACTGGTCAGGTCAGCCGGTCGCGTCCATCAAAACATTGTCGCAAATTGTACACCCGGGGTTTGAACGCCGCCGAAACGATCCGGTTGCGCGCCGTTACCAGCTGCCGAAGCCGGAGCCAAACCCAACCGTCAGGCCCCGGCCGTCCCACCCGCCCCCAGCCGTAGCGCGCGCGCTTGCGCAGTCGCAGCGCGGGCCATTCGCCGGTCGAGGTCCGGCCGGCAAGCGCAGGCCCTGTCGGCGATAGGCATGGGCGACGCGCTCGGTCTGCGTCTCCAGCAACCCGGCCAGCACCAGCGTCCCCGCCCTCGGCCAGCGCGGCGCTGATGCTCGGCGCCAATTCGATCAGCGGCCCGGCAGGACATTGGCGATGATCAGGTCATAGGGCGCACGGTTGAGCAGCAGCGGATGCTCCAGCCCCGGCGCCGCGGAAGCGCGAGCTGCCCCATGCCGACGCCCAGTGGCACGCCGTTGACGACGGCATTCTCCGCCGTCACCTCGAC
>JAKKPZ010000610.1:0-24463 GCA_022814885.1 Ditylenchus destructor | reverse complement strand
AACAAGCCGGCGGTGTCCCACGGAATTGATTTTTGGTCTCTTATTTCTCCGTTTAGGATTTTATCCATAACTTTTGACAACAAACTACAAATTTTGTAATTTTTTGCGAATTCAGACGGAATTTTAGACATCCGGGGTTTTCGGCATGAGAATCCGAATTCGGAGTCAGATTTTATGTCGACATTGCACAGTAAAAACCTCGACTTTTTAGCAAATTGTCGTTTTACTATCCGGCCAAAATCTATAAAACATCAAAACCGAATAGTTGACCGGATAGTAAAGAGACAATTTGCTAAAAAGGCTATTCGTCGTGTCGCTGAAGTAAGCTAATTTCTGTGCTTTTTTCTGGATTTTTTCTGGATCTTTTATGATTAAATCGGATTTTTTAACTAGACCTTTTTTGTGTGGTAAAACTTTCTATGTGAATATTAGGTATCAGAATATTACAAACCTTTTTTATGAAAATTATTCTCTTTTACACAATGGTTAAAATCATTGAATATTAGAAACTAAAAATGGTTTCATGAATTTAATAACTTTAACACTTTTTTCTCTTCCTTTTTCTTTTCTCTTTCTCCAAAATCCATAACTCAGTTACATGATAAACTACCTGGTCTCTACTGATGAGTCCACCCAGGTAGTACATGTTTTGTTACCCACTATCTAGAGCGCTAGGACGAAATAGTGGGGTGTACACCTTAAGTTTAATTTCTAATGCTTTACTCAATTAATTCACTCACTTCGTGTCAAAATGGATTTTATCCTGTCTCTCTCTCTCAAATTTATAATATTAAAATTAGATTTACTATACTCGCTATAAAGCGAAAATTATTGACCGGATAGTAAAGAGACAATTTGCTAAAAAAACTTTACCGTAAATTTGTCAAATCTAATGACCGGATATTAAAAAGTTGTGTTAGGATTGTCATATTGAAATAATCAAATTCACATGAAATCATAAAAATTTTGACGTGTTTATATTTATCCGGTTATACACCCCTGTATTACCGGATTTCTATTAATTGGGCCTACGCCTTTCCCTTTGTTTTTGAGTTGACCGGTCACTAATCTAAAGGGTGTCTTTTTAGGAAAGTGCCTCTGAGCATTTTATGCCAATAAATCAGACTTGCGCATGTAAATCGAAATTTAGATTTTGTTTTGACAAGGAAAATACGGCACGAATACATCCACACTAGATCCAGAGACTCCTTCTGGGAGTCTGTTGGATTTTCAAATGTATCAGCGGGATGGGTTCATGTAGATTGACAATATGTGGGGTAGTGTCAGGCGGTGTTTCCCGCGAGGACACTCGAAGAGTGACCCGCGTAGACCCGACACACACTCATCAGATCCTGCATCAGGGGCGCACCCAGGATTTTTTTTTGGGGAGTACCTTTCAGTGGAAATGGCCATTTTGGTGGGGGGGGTACCGTGTGGAGAGGGCAACCGACTTTTGGATTTTTTTTTGGGGGGGGGGGGGTACCGGACCAAATTTTTGCCAAAAATTGCACTGATTTACACTCATTTTTTCAAATTTTCCCATTTTGGGAGGGGGTACGTACCCCCGGTACCCCCCTCCTGGGTGCGCCACTGTCCTGCATACGGGACTTTGTTCGACGTTATCTGAGTTACGGTTTGCGTGTATCGGGTGGGGCATAAGTTCTGTTACCACTTTTATTTTTTGTATTTTGCACTTGTTTACTTATTCCGGAAATTTCCGAAATATTAGAATAATAGCACAAGTCATTCCCTACCTGATACATATTAGTCCTCCTCGAACTGTCCTCCATTCGCTTTTATACAAGCCTTCAGACGTTTTGGAAACTGATCGATGGATTTTCGCAAGGTCGACAAATCAAATTTGTTCCACTCTCGTCCCAGGGCGCGTTTCCAGCCATCCAAATTGCCATGGTGCGTAGCACAGACAGTCTCCTTCAAGATAGGCCATACACAGTAATCGAGAGGATTGCCTTGTGGAAAGTTAGCAGGCCATTCATCTTTTCTTATAAAACCTGGAAAATTGTCCATGCTTGCGTCGGGTTGGCTGCATGTGCTGACGCCGAATCCTGTTGAAATGTCCAGTGAACATTTTTGAATAGAGCAGGAGCCCATCTATACTTTAGCGGCAAAAGAACCTTCTCTTTGTACTTCTTTGCATTGACTTTCTCGCCAGGTTCGAAGATAACCAGTGGTGTCTTCCCATTCCAGCATATTCCGCCCCCAAACCATCAAAGTCTTAGGAAACTGAGACCTTTCCACCAATCTGCCATGGGCATTTGCTTCCTCTCGGGTTGCTGCTATAATTCGTGTATTTTGTTTGTTGAATCCTTCCTGAAGAAGAAAATAACTTTCATCCGAAAAAAGTATTTCTCGGTGGCGACATTCTGTGAACCGGCGCAGCAACCGTTTGCATCTTTTCAGTCTTTCTTCTTTATGTTCCTCAGTCAATGCCGTTGTCTCTTATAATTTGAGAGACTGCTTCCTTAGTTCATCATTCAGTAAGCTCCGGACTGTTCGATTGCTGATTTCTCCTTCCTTAGCAAGCATCCGCATTGATCGTTTCGGATTTCGCCGTAATTTTGCTTTAATCGCCTTTTTTGCTTTTTGTACTCTTACATCAGGCGGTCGTCCGCTGCGCGGTCGGTCCTCCAGAGTGCCTAGTTCCTTAAAACGAGACACGGCCCTGATGACGCTTTGCTTATGCATTTTCAGCAAACGCGCAATGTTGTTTACTCCCTGGCCTTGTTTGTAGAGTTCAATAATTGCTGCACGTTTTGACGACATTTTTATGATAAATAACTAATAGCGCAACTGGCTGCTTATATAATGTGAAAGAGGAAGACCTAGTCTATCTACTATAAACAACTGGAAATTTCCGGAATATGTAAACAAGAGAAAAAATCCAAATCTAAAAGTGGTAACAGAACTTATGCCCCACCCGATAGACTCGATTTGACCTCGTAAGAGACCTGATGAGAATAATACGACCTCATGAAAACAAATTCCGAATCTGTTGTGAGATTCGAATTCAGTACCATAAAAAACCCTCGGGTGCAAAAAATCAGCTCCGCAGGTGCTTTGGTTTGTAAAACTCAAAAATGGCTAAAATTTTGGAATGCAGACAGACATACAAAATAAGCACCCCTAAGAATGCCCCTAAGAAGCAGCACAAAGTAAGCGCCCCCTCGCGATAAGCACCTTGGGCGCTCCAGGGACAAATTGCCTTACAAACGGACAAAATAAGCTCCCCTATGAATGCACTGGCAATCATTTTGGACATACAGACAGACACACAAAATAAGCACTTCCAAGAGTGCACATGGGGTTTATACCAAAAAACAACTTTTTAGGCAAAAATGAGATTTTTGATCCATTTTTTGATAAAATGCAAATGTGCCAATAAATTTTTGCAGATGCAAACTCATAAAGTCCATACGAACATTTTAAGCTATCACTTGCCCGAAAAACGAATGCTTAAGGAGCCATAACGCACTAACAGCTTCAACTTACTTGGGGGATAGACAGGGGTGGGATCTGTCCTTATTTCTAAGATTTGTTCTTATTTTTGGCCAATGTTCTTATTTTGTTCTTATTTCACGAAATATCCATTTCCAAATGGGAATTTTTGAAATTCAAGCAACTTTTCCTAAAAATTTTCGCTTGCGGCGCTATTTGGATGCCATTTTTCCTCCAAGTATTTAAAAAAATAGTGCAAATTTTTATGAATATCGCCTAAAATTGAAAAATTTTCGAAAATGATTTTTGTCTCAAAATTTCAACTTTTTTTGCAAATTCGAGAATTTGAGACAAAAATAAGTAAATCTCGAGAATCTTGAATCGAGATGTGGCAAGTAATATACCGATTTGTAGCCCAGAGTCTTAGCTTCCATTTAAGCTATTACTCATCCTTCTAGAAGGTTCCATAAAAAGTTATGGCAAAAATGGCCGCGGGGGGGTTTTACCGGGGGGGGGGTGGTTTACCTAGACTCACAAAAAAGTCGCTATAAGCGGACTCGACTGTATGATAAAACTTGATTTATTTTGCTATGACTGTAAAAAATTTGTTCTTAATTGTTTATTTATTGAGGTGTGTTTAATTATTGAAAACAGAAAACAAAAATTATTGGGTGTTACATATGTACTCATTAACAAACATACAAATAAATTTATGACTATCATCGCATTCATGTGTTATACCAAAATGTACATATAAATATGTCTTGCATGTTATAGCATAAATTCCAAAAATTGATAGAGACACTGCAAACAACGAAAAATTGCTTTATAATAGCTATGAATTAAGGGTATAATCAAGGAGCCCAAGTAATAGTGTGCATATGTGAATGCAGTTGTTTCTATATTATATTGTATATATCGAATTCTGAGTTCAGCATTTCGATATAGTTCCAAAAATTCTGTAGCCTGAGTTCCCACAGCCACCATAGAGAAAATGTTCATATGAATGTCCAGCATCCGCGAAGAAAACACTCGAAGAGTGTTTTAAACAGGCGCCATTTTTGCGCTGACGCATAATTCGTGCTCATTTAAAATATAGACGCTTGTTCAATTGTATCCTTCATCGCAAATATTACTATAAATGTTTTCGCAATGTTGATGTCGTAATGCATTATTTTTTATGTTGTGTGTAATGCGTAGTGGCATCATTTTACACCATTTTCTCTCCGTACTGTTATCTAGCTCGCATTTTATATGGCAGCACGCAATAGATAAACTACTCATAGGTTTGTTATCTATATTCTCTCTCAACCATATATTTTTCCGTATAAAAAATCAGTATCCATTTATGAATGTATTGTCTAAATATAACTTTAATATCTATATGGAATATATTGACGATAACACGAATGTTAGGTTGATGAATAAAGGTCAAAGATCAAGCCGACAAGAGGTCAAAGTGTTTCATCTATTGGTCATTGTTTTATTTAGAGGCCAATTTTCTTGCTTTATTATCCAACTCGTCTCTATTAGAAGGACGCTTGTATGAGATTGATAGAATGTCTACTTGCTTAGAGGTATAAAAAATTAGCCTTTGTAATTATCGTTTTCTTGCTTTTAGTGCATTATTGCTTCTCACCGGATTTCGTAATGATATTTTGTGCCGTCTGTTCGCGAAATATCCTCTGATATTTTTGCATGCTTGCCGGTCATGTATCTTTTGCATACTTGTAGTTTTCGTATTGCCCTCACCCTTTAGGCGAGGTCTTGACCAATCCGGAGCCAGTGCAAGTTAAGGTGCGCAAGAGTATGAATTTTTAACAGTGTTCGGATTTTCCGAAAATTTTTGGATTGGCAGGAAAGTCTTTGTCTTTTGTTTTAATTGTTTTTACATACACGAAAGAGTGCCTATGAGTGTTATATACCGTTTGATAGCCAAGAGTTTTCTCTGTCCAACGATACTAAGGTTTTATTTTGCTTCGTAGAAAATGAATGGATATTTTTGTTTACCTGAGGCAAAGTGACAGCACAGATTTTTGAGATACTCCAATAAGTATTATCCATGAAAAATTTAGATATTCTATATTCAATTATGCAGAAATATAGAGTAGCTTGGATGTTATTAAATATCTTTTACAGAACAGTTTTTCGTTTGGTGTTTGCTGAGATATGATAATTTAGAGTCTAGGTAAAAATCCCTCCAATTTTACCCATTCCCATAATTTAGAGTTTAAGACACCGGTGAAAATTGAAAAAATTTGATATGTTACTTTACTAAGAAGCCAGTGTGCGTCCACTGACGTTTAGGCCCATTTTAGGCCGTTTTCGACCCAGATAATGTCACCCTTATAGTAATTACCCCCATCAATCCGTAAAAATCAACTCAGATTTGGTGTAGACATGGGTCGAAACGGGGTCGGAATGGTCGAAAATGGCATTTTTGGCCGATTTAGGAGTGTAATACATGACATATAGGCTTTTCAGGGTCGGGGAACACGATTCAAACATTAATTTTTACACCAGGCATACCGGAGGAGTCGAAAAATGTTCGACAGAGCCGAAAATAGTGTTTTTGGTCGTTTTTGTGTAGGTAATGTCTGCAAAGGGGTTTTCGGGGTCGGGGAACGCGAATTCGACAAAATTTCGAAGGTCGAACATAGGTCGAAACGGAGGTCGGAATGGTCGAAAATGACACTTTTTGGCCCCTCTATGAAAGATATACGTCGGCGCGAGACGCCGCGATAGCGGCTGCCCTTTTTCTAGTCTTTTATAATACGAGGCTTATGTATGTAAGTCACAAAATTTGGAAGGTCATTCTTAGGAGTGCTTAATTTCTAAATGTACATATTTTAGGGTAACTTTTTGCGACGAATCCGAATTTGAGGTCAGAATTTAGCTAAAATGTACCTAAATTTAGACAATTTTAGACAAATTTCTTTGTCTGTCACGCTTTTTGAATACAAACTACAAATTTTTGAAGGGCCCAAACCCAATTTTTGTCGTCACCGTTTTAGGCTTTAGATCCCAACGCCTTAGGCTTTATAACCCAACGCTTTAGGCTTTAGAACCCAACGCCTTAGGCTTTATAACCTCGGCAGTCCTAATTAGGCTTAAGCTTTGGAACAACCCTTAGGCCCCTGATTAGGCACCCCCAACTTAACAAGACTAAGCCCCGCAAGTGCCGAAGGCACCTGAATGCAGCTAGTTTTCGTATACTTCCCTAATTTGTCGGCAGGTGTCAAAAGGTGTTTAAACCTGTTTTTGGGAATCATTGACCCTGGCCGTCTGAACCTACCCCCTAAATCGTCCCGGCGAGTTAAAATCCGGGCTAAGATTTTGCATGGTCCTACCACGAAAGTTGGGAAAATTGCATTTTTGACCTAAAAACGTCCAAGCATGCCAACTTGTAAACAACAAAAGTTGCATAAAAACAGAGACATTAAAATTTCACCTACAGAATATGTTCGGCAAGGTCCTAAACTTGCGTTTTATAGAAAACATAATTGCACTATCATTGAAGAAATTATTTCGAAATTTTGATCCGAACATTTTTTGACCCTCCATGCAAGGGAACCGCGCCTCGGTGATCTTTTTTGTTAGACAGGTACAAGTCTCCTGACGAATATACCAATACAATACAATAGCTGCTCGTCATATTGATTATTTATCGCTATTTCGGCCATTTAAAAATTTCCTTTTATTTTGTCACCCTGTAAAAGTGTCCTTTTTCGTAAAAATCAGCCTCCGGTACTTAAATGGAAAATGTAAAAAGCAATGTTGTTCAGAATAGCCCACTCAAAGCAAAAAAAGAAGCTTTATATTAGGGTTCGATTTTGTTCCCTCCATAACAGCCTCGGCGTTTAACGCTGTCTCTCTTTGTGGTGCAATGATAAACACAAATCTCTAAATCATCATCTTTTACACAGCTCAGCTTGTTATTTTCAATCGATAGAATATTTCCTCTTTGTTCCAGACGGCGAATTATACACCCTGCACCCAATTCGCTGTCTGGAACAAGAAGGAAAAGACAGGACAAAGACAGAATCCCAAGCTGAGCTGTGTAAAAGATGATGATTTAGAGATTTTGTTTATCATTGCACCACAAAGAGAGACAGCGTTAAACGCCGAGGCTGTTATGGAGGGAACAAAATTCAACCCTACTTTATATGTCTGGGAGACAAAAATGTGTTTAATTTTGGCAAGAATTCAAATTTGTAATTTATGACGTGAAAATTCACAGTCCTTATTTTTCCCAAACCATAGGGGGATTGTTTTCATTTGTATTCTCCGCTCTTTGGGTGAGGAACTGCCTATTACAATGATTGCCTCTGGCAATCAACACATTTTTGGTTCCCACAAACCCACACCCTCTGGTTGCGCGAGTTGCTGTCGGCCTCTGTCGGTGACATGTGCGGCACATCACAGCTATAATTGTTGACCTCGTTAGCCACATAAGGCGATAGAAAATATTTTCCGCAGCGACTGGAGGAAAAATCTGTCGTTTTCGCCACACTCTTTTTCGCCAGGTGGAAAAGATAGCCCATTTCTTGGCGCATTGTGGTCAGATCGCAGATTCCGTACCGCTACCCAGTTATCGATTGTACTAGCGGGATATGGTGCCTTCGGCACCGAAATTATATTACGGTGTCCTACAGTCGGGCCTGAGACCCTCACTCGGCTGGATGAAGCCTTCTATTTGTTCGGGAGTCTATATAAGCGGGCGGAGTCTATATAAGCATATAGTGGCTTTGTCAGTGAGACTCGGGGCCTTCGGCCGCTCGAACTAAATTTTTTTGAAAACCAATTCTTCGAAAATAAAAAAACCGCACCCGAAAACACCCGGAAGTAAAAATAAGCATGAGAAAGGGCAAAAAACCTTTAAAATTAATTTTGACAAATTTCGTACCCCGGGGGTACCCTACCAAAAAACATTTTTTGGATTCAGGTTCTCAAAAAACACCGAGGGCAACAAATCCCGGGGAGAAAAAATGATTTTACCGGCGCGGGAACAAACCTACATCAGCGGGCTGGTACCTGCGCCCCATTGCACTCGGCCATGAGACTGGGACGTACTCAGTCAGTCGGCCAAGTTAACGGATTAAAGGATCGTAAGGGCGTATTGTAAACGAGGTTTTTGAACAAGAGGGCTGCCTTCGGAAGCCAAACTTTGGCTATAAGGTAACTTATAATATATCAGTTAACTTAAAATGGTCAGGGTGCGGTCGACAGTCGCGGCCTTCGGCCGCGTAAATGGTAGAGTGGGTAAAGTGTACTTTTTTTGAGACCTGCGTTAAAAAATTTTTACACATTCCCTACTTAGAATTCCCAGGGGAGCATTTTGAGCTATCGTGCACCCCAAAAGGAGCGGAACTAAGAAATTTGATCACAATGGACTTCCCATTCAGACAGCGCTCAAATATCCACTCTAACCTATTTCGCAGGAAGGAGTTCCGTCCGTCCCTTGGCGTATCTCACGATCCACTCGTTAGATTGGGGTGAGTGAGGTACCGTTGGATAGCCCTTCACATGTAGGTCATGGGACTTAGGAACGTTTTTTGGAAATTTAAATTCGCGCCAAAATCCGATAAACGGGTTTTTGAGGGTGCTTTTTTTTGGCTTCAAAGGCAAGTACCCCAAGATCGCGCGATATAGGGGTGCATGACAGCTCATTTTGTAGGCCTCGGCGAGTTATTACCGATTCCGAAAAAATTTTGCTGGGGATGCTCAAAAAGTGGTTATTTTTGCCCAAAAAACGTAATTTTGGCACTTTTTACAGTTTCAGGGGTAACTTTCTTTATTGCGACCCCAATTTTTGTCCCTCTATAGCAAATCGGCCACGCTGAGTTCGAGTCCGGGGTCTGTATTTTCCATGGAACCTTCCAGAATGTTCTAAAAGCTTTCACGATCTTCTTTTCTACCGCGGCGAAGGCCGCGGTTTTTCTCTTCTTGTATATAGTATTTTCGTAGTTACTGCCATTAATCGATTTCGATCACTATTATGCTGAACAATTAGACATATTCTAATGTGGAACGAAGCTTTTTTATATTTCTGGATCGTCTCTCTTCCAAACATATCGCCTTTCTTCTAGACACATCATCACTATTTTTATTTATTTATCCCTTGTAATCTCGCAACGGATACTATTCTGAAATTTAAAAGGACATTCGTTCAAAGCCAATATTTATTTTTCAGCGCTGACTTCCCGTACTCATTTTTTCTATACTACTTCATTACTAATGTCTTCTACCAAAGTGCAAAGTAGGAAAGTACAATTTGTTCGCCACACAAACGAGCGGAATCTTGAGGTAAATATTTGGATATATGAATGAAACAACATACCGTAAATTCACAATATAACCACCAGTTATAATCTTTTGGTTTTCAAAAAATTATACTTCTAAACCATTTTTCTCCGATATTTTTAGTGACAAAGTTTTTATATTATGATTTTCCTTTCACAACAAACTTATACGATACGTGACAACACGAAAATGCGCTTAGTTTTGGTCGAGCGAGCGCTCAAGTACGTTTCGCATTGCCGTTTTTCTCATGAATAAGCCCCACCCACCTAATATACGCTTTGTTTTCCTAAAAGTGTTGCCCGGAAAAGTTGCTCGTTCTATTAAACTGTAGGAATCATTCTCGTAAAAACTGCAAGAAACTAGAGTATTTGTAAAAATTGGCAAACTTGATATTAAATATTTGATTAATTTTATAAATTTTTTCTGTTTTTGCTTAATTTTACCAGATTTTACCTTTATTTTTGCTAGTTTTTATGCCTGTACTTGCTCTGTTTCTACACATATCAGCTTGTTTAAATAGGTTTTTGAACAAAATAACATCAAAAAATTTTCAAACATTTTTGAATGTCTTCTTGTTAATTAAATTTTTAGCCCTGCTAGTATACGCCTCCTAAAGTAAGCCGCCTAGAGGGTTGAAAAATATACACCCTGGGGCTTATTCAGGAGAAAATACTGTACGTTGGCATGGGGATTATTGGCGAATTTATATCTGTAAGGGCGTATCCAAAAATTTATAATATCTAAAATCAGACAATTTTTTAGTCTTATTTTGAAAGTTTAAAACACTATTATATTTTATTTAAGAAAGAACGTGTAAAATTACCATTTTGCAAGGAAAATTGCAATTTAACAAAAATCTGTAAAAACTAGTTCTATACCAATTGATATGTTACGGCCAATTTCGGAAATCGGCCAGTTCTGTAAATGGCCGGCCAATTTTGGAAAATGGCGTGTAATATTGGGTATAACTTAAAAATTTATTGGTTTTTAAAAAACGAGTACCGTATTCCCTCCTGATTTACTCCATCAGGCTAAATTATTCAACTACATCCTAGTCGGAGGCTAAATTAGAGGTTGGGGGCTAAATCTTTTATAATATGCGGCCGTTCGTCACAAAATTTGGAAGTGTATTCTTAGGAATGCATAATTCTGTTTGTCACACTTATAAGGGTAACTTTAAATAAGGCTATATTTAGCTATATGTACCAGCTAAATGTATAGACAAAATATAGACAAATTTGTCAGAGGTGCATTCTTAGGGGTGTATTAATTAGCAATAGCGAGAATTGAGATACCAAATTCCCCTAAATTTATGTAAAAAAATTTAACCCTTCATTGCCGAGTGTATCCGATCGGATACGTTTTTGATTTGCTAAAACTTGACAAAGAGAAAGAAACGAATGAGTGTTCATTATTCATACAAAGAGTGTGTCTGTAAATAGATCACATAGAAAAGAGAATTAAACAATGGCAGACATCATTATTTTGATAAATACAGCTCATCAAAAGGAAAGCTAATGGTAATGTAGACATTCTGCCTTTTGTCTATGTCTCCGGCAATGAAGGGTTAATAATTTCTATGATTCATTACAAAATTTTCTGAAACTGCATTCTTAGGGGTGACTATTTTTACGATTGTAACACTACGGCCCCAGGTCCGGGTTGAGGGCCTTCGGCCCTCAACCCGGACAGCCAGTACTGGAACCCTAGTACCCAATATTACATTACATTTCCAAAATTGGCCGGTTTAGGCGGCCAATTCCAGAATTGGCCGGCCATTTCCAGAATTTCCCAAATTTGTGGCCTTTTCCAGAATTGGCCGATTTCCGAAATTGGCCATAACAGATATATTTCATTGCGCGCTGTAATATGAGACTAGGAAAGCGAATGCTGCTTCGCAGCAACCCCTAGAGGCCTTATTAGAGTCGGAAAAAACTGTTTTGTACCAAGTAACATACCGCCCATAAGTAACATCGCGCCCGGGAAAGTGAGGATATCAGGAGTTCGTGAGAACAAATCTCGAATCGGACGTCAGATTCGTGATCAGCGCATCCGATAACCCGCGGGTGCAAAAAATCAGACCCGTAGGCACCTTGCATCAAAAAATGTCATTTTTTGGCCAAAAAGTGGCTTTTTCCCTGAAAGTTTCAAAAATTGACCAAATCGAAAAGTATAAAAAGCAGGGTTGTCCAGAATTGCCTTACAAATAGATTTGGAATATAAAAAACATCACTTCCCATGGCAAAAACCCTTAAAAACACGGTTTTTGCGTTTTGGCGCGAATTCAAATATTCAAATTTCGATTCTGACAATTTTCCCGGACCTAACTTTTCGAGACCTATCGATTGAGCTCTCACACGCCCTGATCTGTAGTCTGGATATTCCTGGATGATTGGACGGTTATGGGTAAATTCGGTCCCATCAAATTCGGTCCCGTCAAATACGGTCCCGGCAAATTCAGTCCCGTCAAATACGGTCCCGTCAAATTCAGTCCCGTCAAATACGGTCCCGTCAAATTCAGTCCCGTCAAATACGGTCCCGTCAAATTCGGTCCCGCAAATTCGGTCCCGTCAAATTCGGTCCCAAAGTAACTTAATAGCCAAAAATGGTTGCCTAATCATTATTTCTTGCACAGAATGATATTTTTACTATTTTTGCGTTGTTTTAACATATTTTACCAAACAAATATATTTTACCATACATTAGATCCCAAGCACCTGGCCATTAAGCTGAACAACCCTTATAAGGCTAAAGAGGCCATAAAGACAGACTTAATGTAACGCTTAAGCTCCCGAACAACCTTTTTTCGGACCCTATAAAACTCCCAAATATGGATTGTTTGGGAGCTTAAGCCTAAGACTAAGTCCCTCTTGGCCCCAGTTTGTTCGAGCCGTAAGCCTAAATCCTTGTTTGGCGCCTTATAAGGGTTGTTCGGGAGCTTAAGCCTAAGACTAAGTCTTGCTTTATGGCCTCTTTAGCCTTATAAGGGTTGTTCAGCTTAATGCCAAGGTGCTTGGGATCTAATAAATGATAAAATATATTTGTTTGTTAAAATACACTTAAAACAGCGCAAAATTATAAAAAAACAGCATTCAATGCAAAAAATAACGAATAGGCGACCATTTTTGGCCATTAAATTACTTTGGGACCGAATTTGACGGGACCGAATTTGCGGGACCGAATTTACCCATAACCGATTGGACACACGGAGCGCTGCGAACGCACGCTGCCGCTTATTATTTAGGGGCATAAATAAAATTCTATTTCTAAAACTCTAAAAGTCTAAAAATTCGACTTCATAATGGGGTGGCCTTAGAGCTTTTTTACAAATTGCATACTGTAGGATTTTTCAAATTACTAGTTTCAAATTATTTTCTGAAATGACACATAACTAGCACTATCATCAATTAGGTATCAAGAAATTTGGCGTCCAGCAAACAAACATATTTTTTATAGAAAAATAAATGAAATAATTTGAAAACGAACGGCTCAAGGACAAAAAACGTTTTAAATTTGGTCACATATCGAGCAAGACATGCCGTTCTCAGCGACATACCGAAAATCGAATTTGAAAATTATATCAACATCTCCAGATGCAAGGATTTTGCAGATTAGCAAAGCTAATCCACTAAAGTTCCCCACAAAAGCCATATAAATTTAGGAAATTATTGTGATAAAAATTACTATTTCTGTAAACACAGGATTTTGCGTAAAAATGATTACGACATACTTTTATAGCTTTGCTACTTAAAATTTTGGGGAAAAATAACAAAAGTCGAATTTTCATAAGAAAATACAATGTAATAATGCAAAAATCTACGCAGAAAAATACTAACAAATAAAACAATTTCTAACTAATTCTCATAAATAACCTGTGCCACAGGTATAGTGGTTCCAGAACCGTTACTCAAAATAAAAACGTCTTAAAATCACCATTTCGTCTGTTTTTCTCGCTTTTTATTAAAATATATATCAAATTTACAGAGCCAACGGTCCAAAACGACCAAGTCGTTTTCTTCATCAAATCCATCAAACACGACTGGTCAAAATATGTTCGATGGCAGTGAACCCATAAGTTACCTGCAGTATGAAGAAAGAATGTGCATGAAACCCATTAAAATGGTAGGCATTATGATAATCTTAATTTTAGTTACACATAACGTACTATTAATAATAATAGTGATAGTGTAACAAAATAACTTACCACACTGATTAACACATGGAAAGCCGTCACGGCAAGCTCCATGTAGAGGGCTTATTAGGGTATGGGAAAACTGCGTTGTACCAATTAACAATCCGCGTGTAAAAGTCCTGACTTCGTGAGAATAACACGGCCTGGTGAGAATGAATCCTAAATCTGAAAATGCGCCAGATTCAAAGTCAGCGCATCCGAAAATGGAGAGAAAAAAGCAGAGATGTCCAGAATCCGAAAGTGATTGGGACTATAAAACCACCACTATAAATGACCAAAAGATAAAAACCATTTCCGCTTGACACAAATCCAAATTTTGAATTTCACCAAAAAGAGAGAGATCTACAGAATGACTCATCACTTCCCTCTGGAGGTGGTCTGGAACGTTCTGAATCAACTTGCATAGACAGCAGTGATGTCAATATCCATGAAACAATTTTTATAGATATTGATATCACTGACAAACAGATAGACGGACGTAGAATTGAAGAAACGATATGGTAAAGGAGAATTATTCCTCAATACCATTTTGTTGCTAAAATTTTTGAATATTTTAAGTAACAAATTTAGGGCGCTTCAAATCGCGAGCTGAAGAAGGAACCTAACTTGGCGTCAATGCTGATAGAAAAGCAGCTAGCGCGCGTGAAGAACCCCGACCGGTATGTCAAGAATGTTGCGACATTGCCAGAGTACGTAGGGGCATCAAGCAATATATGATTTTTAGTTTTTTTAATTTGTATTTTTGTATATGTTAATTATGCTGAATAAATATTTTATGTAAAAATGAATCTAAATGGCATTAGCATTGCAATATCAGTTTGGCGGAAAAGTCTGGTCAGTTTGTTGGTATTTTTTTCCTAACAATCAAAGATCACCTGGGCAGAGTTTGTGTAATTGATTAGTGCAGCTGTCATTCGTACGACCAGGGAACTACTATAGACTTTCGCGAATGGTTCCAACGCTTTCATGAAGGTGAGATTTAGAAGATAAATCTTGCTATGGAAGGTCATCAGAATTGGATAAACAGTCTCTTTTGTCGCTTCTTCCTGACAACAATCGGCAGTCAAGTATTCTCGTGGAGCACTGCAGCACAAGCGTCCAGAAATATCTAATACCAAACGAAATATGATATCTAATACCAAACATAAGAGATTCCGACGGGCGCGGCTTTGCCGCGCCCTTTCCACTTTACTAGTCTAAATTTATTGTCTCGTTATCATCGTAAGTCCTTTTTACCACGGCTAGTTACTGCCGATGAAAAGTGGATTTTTCATGCAAACTTTCGCGTCGTAAGCAGTGGGTAGGATCCGGAGGGAAGCCAAAACCTGATCCAAAGCCTGATCGCTGGGGCAAAAAGTTAATGTTATCAGTTTGGTGGGATATGGGCGGAGTCATTCATTATGAACTGTTGGGCAGAAAGGAGAGACTCACAGCTGCTACGTACAGTGCTCAGCTTCGCCGGCTTGCACAAGCCATCAGGGAAAAGCGGCCCGAAAAGCCAAAGGTCATCTTACAGCATGACAACGCCAGACCCCATGTTGCGAAATTGACGAAACAAACACTTCAGGACTTGAGCTGGGAAGTGCTGCCACATCCTGCATACAGCCCGGACTTGGCCCCGTCAGACTACTGGTTGTTCCCAGATTTAGCCAATGAAATTGCAGAAAAACACTTTGAAAATGATAACGATGTCAAAACTCACCTTGATTTGTATTTTTCTCGTAAAAAGAAAATTTTCTGGGAAAGAGGCATCCGCCTTTTGCCCGTAAGATGGACACACATTGTAGATCATAATGGTGAATATTATGATGATTGATGGTTATGTAAACATTAATAAATATTTGCTCTGAAAAACGCTGGATACTTTCCCGCCAAACCAATGATTGGTCGGGTCAAGGAAACCCACAATCCCCATTCTCGCCTCATTCACAGAAAATAAGTGGCAGTTTGAAGATAAGTAGAAGTAATCTCGCTTTGGAAGATATTGGAGTTTGCGGAAAATCCCTGCCGTTTTTTATTATTATGTAACATTCGGTTTGCTGAGTTATGGATAAGCGACTTTTAGCGCATACAGTTTTAAAACTACTGTATGCTACTTAATTGAAGCCCTACTCAATATAAGCTCCCTATACTGAGAGAAATAATTTGGGTTGGTCATAAACGTTTTCCAAATAAAACTCGTGTGAATGGTGATTGAAAACTAGAAACCCCGGGTGTTCAATTTGAAAGAATACGGTAACTCATTTACTCTACAATTATTGGTTTGGCCGGAAATTCTTGTCGGTGTTTTTAAACGTTTATATATCAAACATTTATTCATCAATGTTCTTCATAATAATCACCATTATGATCTACAATGTGTGTCTATCTTACGGGCAAAAGGCGGATGCCTCTTTCCCAGAAAATTTTCTTTTTACGAGCAAAATACAAATCAAGGTGATTTTTGACATCGTCATCATTTTCAAAGTGTTTTTCTGCAATTTCGTTGGCCAAATCCCGGAACAACCAGTAGTCTGACGGGGCCAAGTCTGGGCTGTATGCAGGATGTGGCAACACTTCCCAGCTCAAGTCCTGAAGTGTTTGTTTGGTTAGTTTCGCAACATGGGGTCTAGCGTTGTCGTGCTGAAGGATGACCTTTGGCTTTTCGGGCCGCTTTTCCCTGATGGCTTGTGCAAGCCGGCGAAGCTGAGCACTGTACGTAGCAGCTGTGAGTCTCTCCTTTCTGCCCAACAGTTCATAATGGATCACGCCTTCCATATCCCACCAGACGGAGAGCATTAACTTTTTCCCATAGCGATCTGGCTTTGGATCAGGTTTTGCCTTTTCTCCTGGGCCCACCCATTGCCTTTTGCGGCGAAAGTTGGCGTGAAATATCCACTTCTCGTCTCCTGTTACTAGGCGGGGTAAAAAGGACTTACGATGGTAACGGGACAATAAATTGGCGGAAATGGACATTCGCTGCCATTTGTCGGCATCGTTCAGGTGGTGCGGTATCCAAGCACCATACTTTTTCTTATAGCCAAGAGCTTTCAAATGGTCTTCTACTGTAGAATGACTGGTCCCAAGCTGCTCTGCAAAATCGCGTGTTGATTGCCGGTTGTCTTCTGCTAATAATGCCAAAAGTGCTGGTTCATTTAGCTCGGAGGGTCTTCCAGAGTGTGGTTCATCTTCTAGGTCAATACTTCCTTGTTTAAAACGAGGAAACCATCTCTCGCAGGTTCGGGTGGAAATAGAGTCTTCGCCGTACACTGCGTTAATATTTTTTGCTGTTTGGGCCGCACTGGTGCCTTTGGAATATTCATAAAAAATTACATGCCGGAGGTGGTTATGAGGGAGATTGTTTTGAGAATTAATAATTTTAAGGAAAGAAAATAATAAAAGGCTTGCTTTCCACATTTTCCAATAAAGGACTCTCTTGTGCATTAAATAGTATAAACACTTCCCAAGAAATTATTGATCACTGATAAGAATGGCCGACATAAAAAACACCGACAGGAATTTCCGGCCAAACCAATAATTATTCTTTAGGCTTCTATAATTTCCTTTGCCCTCTTCGACTTCACTGTTTTACTCGAACATTAAATTTTGCACACAATAAAGCCAGTTGGTAAAGACGAGTTAAACACAGAAGTCTTTAAACTTTTAGCAAAACTTTACTATTTAATCACACTTGGTCATATTTTAGCATCAACTTTGAAGTATACTGGCTGGATTCTGCCCTTATTTGATGATTCAGCAAAGAAAAGCTAAAATCGAGCAGACAATTTTAATTAATTTGGTTGTTTTGTACGTTTTTAAAACAGACACCGTTCACTCTTCTATCAACTCACGTTTAGTTTCAGCAAAGTTGAGATTAAGTTTACTTTCGAGACGACACTAAATTTCTACCAAAAAACGCGTTACTAAAATATCTTTCTACGAATGCTTTTTGGGCTACTTTTACTACGGTTTCCAAACAAATTGTTTATCTCATTTATTTGTCTCTGCTAAACGTCCAATTCGCTTAATTTTACACTCCTAAGCAACAATTTTTGATACCGAAAATCCCGAAACTAATCTGTCTGTAAAGATTTTGTGGAGGCTTAGCTCTGCCGCTCTGTCTGACTGGAAAAGGGTGGCGCCGATCCGCTGGTGTGGGTTGGCTGGAGGGTTATATATGTACTGCTTTCTGTTCCCTTCTTCTCTGATAGGGTTAACTGCAGCTAGACTGTGAGACTGCTATCTCTTCTTCTCCAAATTACCAGAGATTTTATATCTTAAAAATATATTTGATAACCAAAAATCATTAACTCCTACTTAAATAGTGATACTAGAAGCCCCTTCAAGTCGAGAGCTCGCAAAGTCAAGTTTAGATCTCGCAAGTCATGGCCAGCTCAGTTCCGTAAGCTTCGCTTTGGGGAGTCACGCGAAAAACTCCTTGTTGCTCGTAAATTTCTATTGTGGTTTGTCTTCTCACGCTAGAGCGAATTTTATTTGCCTTTGAGAACAAATCATTGATTGATAAAACGCAGATATAAACGTTAAAAATATTTTTGATAGCACGAATCTATCATAGTCATTTTTACCCAAAAACCATGAATCCTGTACCGAACCCGAGATATTGAGTTTTGGGGATACCAAATTTTGGGGGAAGGATAGCAAGTCCACTATAGGATATTTGAGCCTAAAAGCTATGGCATTGATCTGTTAAAATTAGGCATCGGCGAATCCGAGTCCGAATCTCCTTTCACTGTCTGCACAAAGCCTATACTTAAAGCATTGTTTTTGGTTATCACATACTATTTCTATCTCTCTTTCTTTGTAAAAATATAATGCCGAAAAAAAGAATATTCCAGCGTCCTGCCTTTATCAAGCATCGCTTCGTTAAAATTTTATTTATTAAAATTTAATGAAAAACAATCCATTGTATTCGTAGGGTAGAGACGTAGATACATGTTTTCCCAGCTTTTAACGAAGCGACGCTTGATAAAGGCAGGACGCTGGAATATTCTTTTTTTCGGCATTATATTTTTACAAAGAAAGAGAGATAGAAATAGTATGTGATAACTAGGGACCGGATTCTTAGGTCTTTTCCTAAAAAAACCTAAAAGACCTAAAAAGACCTATTTTGGCCTTTTTTGGGAAATTTTAGGTCCCATCCTATTTTGCCTAAAATCGTAATTTTATGATCCTAAAACCGCCATTTTCTCGGATTTTTGCAAAATTTTTACAAAAACGGGCAAATTTTGGCATTTTTTTCCAATTTTTTTGAAAATTTTTTCCTTTTGGGGCTTTTTTTGTGAAAAATTTTTTTCTTTTTGATATTTTATGTGCAACTTAAAAAATGCTTCATTTGAATCCAAATTTTAGCGCCCAAAGTCAAAATGCGCCAAATTCGGAAATTTGAACCGGAATATTCGAAAAATTTCGCCAATTAAAGTGAACATGGGTAAAAATGAGCTAAAAATACTTAAAAATGTGTAAAAATGTGTAAAATCTCAGAAAAGTATATTTTGGGCGAAATTTGATCCTAAAATGACCATTTTGGTGGGACCTGAAAGGGACCTAAAATGGCCTTTTTTGGGACCTTTTTAGGATCCTAAAATGCGATTTTTGGGACCTAAAAATCCGGTCCCTAGTGATAACCAAAAACAATGCTTTAAGTATAGGCTTTGTGCAGACAGTGAAAGGAGATTCGGACTCGGATTCGCCGATGCCTAGTTAAAATAAGTCTTATATTTGGGAACGAACTCTTAAAATAATAATAAATACATAAAAATGCTAAAATTCTGCTGCAAATTGCTTGCCTCTCATTGATTGGAATTGACCTTTTATTTGCAGATCTATTTTTGACGGAAAATACAATTTTCCAAGAACATAAATTTGCAGCAAAAACAAGTATAGTCACATTAGTTGAATGATCCCAACAATTTTGCAGCAGAAAAAGAAAAATTGATTTAAAAAGTTTGATCCCGAAAAAATTTGCTTTGAAAAACATATCAAGACTTTCCTGCCAAACCAATATTAGCATGAAATTAAACCAAAATGTTGATCGAGTTTTGGAACTATCTATCTATACTCGTCCTATTAAAAGTATGTTTTCGGCCATGCTGTACAATGTGGTCATAGAGATAAATGACGGCGTAATGAATTTTGTATCAAAACCCCAAAATATGGGGTGGGGTTATAAATATGATTCGCACTTTATTGGTTTGGCCGGAAATTCTTGTCGGTGTTTTTAAACGTTTATATATCAAACATTTATTCATCAATGTTCTTCATAATAATCACCATTATGATCTACAATGTGTGTCCATCTTACTGGTAAAAGGCGGATGCCTCTTTCCCAGAAAATTTTCTTTTTACGAGCAAAATACAAATCAAGGTGATTTTTGACATCGTCATCATTTTCAAAGTGTTTTTCTGCAATTTCGTTGGCCAAATCCCGGAACAACCAGTAGTCGGATGGGGCCAAGTCCGGGCTGTATGCAGGATGTGGCAACACTTCCCAGCTCAAGTCCTGAAGTGTTTGTTTGGTTAGTTTCGCAACATGGGGTCTAGCGTTGTCGTGCTGAAGGATGACCTTTGGCTTTTCGGGCCGCTTTTCCCTGATGGCTTGTGCAAGCCGGCGAAGCTGAGCACTGTACGTAGCAGCTGTGAGTCTCTCCTTTCTGCCCAACAGTTCATAATGGATCACGCCTTCCATATCCCACCAGACGGAGAGCATTAACTTTTTCCCATAGCGATCTGGCTTTGGATCAGGTTTTGCCTTTTCTCCTGGGCCCACCCATTGCCTTTTGCGGCGAAAGTTGGCGTGAAATATCCACTTCTCGTCCCCTGTTACTAGGCGGGGTAAAAAGGACTTACGATGGTAACGGGACAATAAATTGGCGGAAATGGACATTCGCTGCCATTTGTCGGCATCGTTCAGGTGGTGCGGTATCCAAGCACCATACTTTTTCTTATAGCCAAGAGCTTTCAAATGGTCTTCTACTGTAGAATGACTGGTCCCAAGCTGCTCTGCAAAATCGCGTGTTGATTGCCGGTTGTCTTCTGCTAATAATGCCAAAAGTGCTGGTTCATTTAGCTCGGAGGGTCTTCCAGAGTGTGGTTCATCTTCTAGGTCAATACTTCCTTGTTTAAAACGAGGAAACCATCTCTCGCAGGTTCGGGTGGAAATAGAGTCTTCGCCGTACACTGCGTTAATATTTTTTGCTGTTTGGGCCGCACTGGTGCCTTTGGAATATTCATAAAAAATTACATGCCGGAGGTGGTTATGAGGGAGATTGTTTTGAGAATTAATAATTTTAAGGAAAGAAAATAATAAAAGGCTTGCTTTCCACATTTTCCAATAAAGGACTCTCTTGTGCATTAAATAGTATAAACACTTCCCAAGAAATTACTGATCACTGATAAGAATGGCCGACATAAAAAACACCGACAGGGATTTCCGGCCAAACCAATAATTTCATTTCTGCCACATTTCATATTAGCGGGAATTGGTGCCTCCGGCACCGGAAAATGGCGCTACTGGGAAATGAAGTGGCTTTGTCAGTTAGCTTCGCGGCCTTCGGTCGCTCGATATTGGCTTGAAAAATCAGCATCACAAACGGCAAAATGCCTTAGAAAAATAATTTTGAAAACTTTAGTATTTAGGTTAGCCGATTGCTATATAGTGGATATTTATGTATTTCAAAATGAAAGTTTGCCGCCTTTGGCGGAGCGCAAAACTTCGATGCGATTTTGTCCGGTCCTTTGATTTGCGTTATTCCGAGACTCGATTGTAGTATAAAGTCTTTAAATTTTTGATCAGCGCTCTAAAGTTTATTTGAAATATTAGCAAATTTATAAACTAAAATTTAAATTATATTTAGAACAAATTCAGGGTGAATGGAAATTAGAACGGAATTAAATAATAGCTTTATAGAATTTTTTTCGTCTACCATCCATCTAAAATATTGAAAAAAACCTAGTCTTATAACAACCATTGATGTAATGACTGATCGTTGATTTTCCAACCTCAATTTTCAATAGTTTTCTCCAGTCTATAAACAATCTGTAAAAATGAAAGGAAATTATGTAAAAAGTTGTGATAGAGTCATCAATGCTAGTTCTATGGCACACATAAAAGGTCTCCAAATACGAAAAACAGTTTTCAAAATCAGCGATCAAGCAATGAATCAGTGATAAGCAGGGGTGTTATAGACTCATGTCCAAAAATAAGAACATTTGCCCCAAAAAGTAAGATTTTGGGGTCAAAAATAAGAACATTTTTATAAATTTTTTAAACCATAGGGTCCCCCCTATGGTTTTTTAGCAAAATTTTTTTAAAGAATTTTTTGCCAAAAAAACCATATGGGATACCGTATTGATTTTTTGACAAAAATTTTCAGAAAATTATTTTTCAAACCATAGGGTTCCCCGATGGTTTTTGGCAAAAAAATTTTTTCAGATAATTTTTTGCCATTTTTCGGCATTTTTCCAAGTGCATTCTTAGGGGTGCATTTTTTCAAATTTTTTTTTTAAATTCGCGCCGAAACTATAATGCCAATATTTTAATTCTGCATGAATGAAAAAATAGCGCCGCAGGCGAAACCTTTTCAATTTTAGGCGATATTCATAAAAATTTGCACTATTTTTTAAAATACTTGGAGGAAAATGGCAACCAAATAGCGCCGCAGGCGAAAATTTTTAGGAAAAGTTGCTTGAATTTCAAAAATTCCCATTTGGAAATGGATATTTCGTGAAATAAGAACAAAATAAGAACAGTGGCCAAAAATAAGGACAAATCTTAGAAATAAGGACATTTTATTTTTCTAAGATTTGGACCCTCAAAATAAGGACAAATCTTAGAATTAAGAACATATAACACCCCTGGTGATAAGTCACAATGTTTATTTGAACGACTTAATAGGGTTGGGTTATTCGTCCGTCGCGGCCGGTCCTGGGAAAAATGGTTCGAGTTGAGAAAAATTAGTAAGCGATTTTGAACTTCCACAAATTTTGGATCGCCATAAGCACCGTAAGAATGAACTCCCGAAATGTGTTCTCAGACACACGACAGCAGACTAATACTAGATAGGTATATATAGTAATTCAAATTAACAGTAGTCAAATCATGTGACTCCAAGGTTTTAGTTTCTTAGTTGGCTGAAAATATTGCTTTTTAATAAAGTGAAACAGCCAGGGGTGGACGAGATTGGTCCGTTTCGGTCCGGTCCTACTAACTTTTTTATTTTTATGGGACCCAAGAAATGTTTTTATACCATTGTGTAGACAAGTCCTTAGCTACAAGCATAATTTGAATTTATATCATTATCGTTCAATTTTCCCAGGAATATGAGACAAAGAATTAAATTTAATAGTAAAGTGAGTAAAATTTTGTGATACGAAGTTGCAGCATAACATTATACACAACTCTGTATAAACACATTTTTCACACTCTAAAAATAACTCTATAAATAAAAAAATACAATCAAAAATGTCATATTTTTGGCATTTTTTACTCCGTTTTCTTTGTCTCATATTCCTGGGAAAATTGAACGATATGGATATAAATTCAAATTATCCTTGTAGCTAAGGACTTGTCTACACAATGGTATAAAAACATTTCTTGGGTCCCATAAAAATAAAAAAGTTAGTAGGACCGGACCGAAACGGACCAATCTCGTCCACCCCTGGGAACAGCCGCAAAGATTGTGGCCTTAATCCGTTATATCATGTAAAATACAAAAGGCTTGTTGTAGACATAAAATCGTTTAAAATTCGGCGCCCGATCACAGGACTGGCTCGCCACCTGCGGCGGCTCGCAATGTTTATTAGTAAGATTGAAAACTAGGAAAAACGCCTCGCGCGCGCTGCGTGCGCGGTCGAATCTGACTGCAGTTTCGGATTCCCCGACTCTGAAAACGTCCGAGTGTCAAAAATTTGGTTCAGAATCACGAAAACATGAATTTCGGAAAATTCTCTGGCAGTCTGACATAATGTGTGGTCTTTTTTAAATCACAAATTTGTAACAGAGAAAATAAGGCACCTAGGATCAAAAAGGTGGAACGGTGGGACGGACGTGACTGACTTACTATAAGGACGAGATGGCCTTCGCCGCGCATACGGAGCGTAGTATTAAATGACTAGCTGCACTGTTGGCAGTGGCGCAAGCAGGGGGGAGGGGGGTACCGGGGGTACGTACCCCCCCTGACGGCATATCACTTTCCCCTAAGATCAGTTTCCCCTAGCAAAAAGTTTCCCCTAAGAGCAGTTTCCCCTAAAAAAAATCGATCAGTTTCCCCTAAGATCAGTTTCCCCTAAACTGGCTAGGGGAAACTGATCGCTTTTTTCCTATGCCCTTTTACGGTCATTAGAGGTGTGCTTTGCGCGGGAAACGCGCTCAGGTGTACCGCCAGGCCATCCTGAGTTGCCACGTACAGGAATTTCCTAATATGGATGTATATATCAACAGTTTTGATATTTCAAAGTTTAGGCTAGGGGAAACTGCTTTTTTGCTTTTTCAGGAGCGAAAAAGCGCAATATTTC
>JAKKPZ010000609.1:0-24463 GCA_022814885.1 Ditylenchus destructor | reverse complement strand
CGGATTTGGGCGTGTGATACGTCAATCGCTTCGTCTCGACGAGACAAGACGATTGGTACCGGTTTCAAGGGGGCACGATCCCCTGTGGCCCCCCGCGACCCCCTTTACCCCCCAGGGGGCCGCGGATGCACGCTAACCGCGAAAAAAATACAAGAGAACCCGCCGATTCGAGGCGGTAATCCGCCGAGAATCGGCGGGTTCTCTTGTATTTTTTGAAATACTAATTTACGTTATGGCAATTTTTAGTGCATTTTCAAGGGTATCTGACAGTGATTTTTGCACAGGGGTTAAAAAATCAATTTTTTGCCACGGAATTTCTAATTCTCTGCTGTTAAACTATCTAAATTGAACTAGTGTGTCATACTCACCAAAACTCTGGACTACTACTTCGTCTCCACCTCTCAGCAATATATCGGCCGCATTTTTGGATCCAACTGTTTGATGTGTGTGCAGACCAAGTCTACTTGTGCCGAAACCTTGTCTTTCCACCAATGCTTTAACGTTGGATAGAGTATTACCATTTCTCACGGGAGATATATCTCGGCTGAAGGAAGGACTGCGCCTGCGAGGCTGGCCGCTGGGTCGCTCCACACTCACTGAACGTCTGCGAGCTTGTGATGGTGGTGTCGAATGAGATCTTGCCGGAACCTTTCCGAACTCACCGCTCCGGCTAGAGCTCCTGCTCCTGCTTCCGCTTCTGGTGGCGGTTCGCGCCGCTTGCTCCGCAGCAGTTTTTAGGCTGAAAATTACATGATTCTCTAGCCGTAAAAATTATTCGTATTTTTTAACGACAGCAAACAAAGTGTCTCTCCAAATATTTTGATGTTTAAATGCAAAGCCATTTGCATACAAAAAATCGCTCAATTTTGAACGGCAACCTGAGCTGGTATTGGCAATACAGTCGAACCACCGAATAAAGCCCCTCATGACCGATCAAATTTCGGATCGAATTTCGAAATTCGATTCATTTGAAAAACGAAATCAAAATCAAATGTCGATGTCGAATTTCGAAAAATTTCGATCGAATTGGTAAAGATAAAAAAATTACAATATATGTCAATATTTTTTGTCAATAACTCTAAAATCATTATCCAAAACACCGACCTTTAAACCACCTTTTCAAGATTCGCTTGGTAAAACTTTTTTGTACGATATAAAACGAATTAAATTTTTTGGAAAGAAATCTGGTTTTTGGTAAGTAAGAATAGAAGCATCATTGAATTTTATGGGCCAAAACTTAAGCTTTGTGGATGATGTCCTTCAAAGTCAGCCAGAAAAAAAATCTAACGACCATACGAAAAAAATGCCACCTTGGGTACCTCCCTGGTGAGGGTATTTTTAAAATGCACTGCAGCTTTTCAAATTTTTGGAATTACTGCTCAGAAGACAAGATCGTAAGTTAGTGTCACTAATGTAATTTAGAGGGCTTAGAACTTATTGAACAACCGAGAACCTATTGAGCAGTTAAAGAAGAAGCACATACTTTCTCATACTCACACTCCTCACCATTCCATCCCCAGTTCGGATGCATGCCTGGATCCATAGGAAAAAATAAATTACGGAGATAAGCGCAGAGATCTTCTTTAGCCAAATCATCCAAATTAATGAGATTTCTGCAAATATATTAACAATATAAAAACTATAACAAAAATTGTCATCGTTGAATTAAAATCGTCGAATTAAATTAAAAAGTTAGGAAAGACGCAAGATTTCGTTTTTGGAAAATGGGATCATCACAAATGGAAACGCTGATCTCGGATTAAGTCATGTACCGGTTGATTGCCGCTTTCAAGATCCAAATTCAAGATCGGCGTATCGGAAAAATTGTATTTTCAGAAAAAAACTGGTTTTTCCTTGGTCCTTCCTTCGAAAGAATCATGTGGTCCCTCCTTCGAAAAGATCATGTCACATGATCCTTTCGAGGGTCCACATGATTCACGTGGTCCCTCCTTTGAAAGGAGGACCACATGGTCCTCGAAAAGATCGATTTTTCGAAAAACTCCAATTTTTCAATAAATAGAATTTTTCCGATACGCCGAGCTTTTTTTGGACCAAAGGAGTCCTTTGGTACAAAAAAGCAATCTTTTCAAAATTTTAAACATTTTTATGCAAAATTTTCTATGTATTGAACAAATTGTAAACAATTTGTATTTAGTTTTTGATAACCCGTAATAAAGTGCCATTTTGGGCAAAAATTTCATTTTTGGACAAAAATGACCACTTTTTAACGAAAATGGCGCTTTTTATAAGTTTGAGCGCAGAGTTATAAAGACTAGGTAATGCAGCTTGGAAGAGACTATCATCTGGAAATGATCCATGCTGCATTATTTTCTTTTAACGCATGGGATGTAATAGGACGCATGCTACTTTAATAATATTTAAATTTACAATAAAAAGTTTTAGTCAATTCATCAAACACATAGAGATGATGAGTTATCGATAATTGGATAATAATTACAGGTTTTACGATAATTTGTACGAAAATAGAGCACGGTTTCTCAAAATAACAAATTATGGTAAAACAAATTATGATAACATTCTTTTGATGAATATAGAAAATTGACGGCCGGGCTGACCATGTTATGTGACTGGTATTGTCACTGAGGGCCAGGTAAGCATGGACATGGTTTATTAATTCTACAGGACATGCAAATATGGAGTAGAAAACCAGTAAAAAGTTTTATTTGCCGTTTTGATGAATATGGAAATAAATTGACGTCGAAGCTGGCCATGTTAGGTAGAGCTGTCATTACAGGTAGACTGCCACTAGGGCACATGTATTAGAGTGCCAGGTCTGTATTGATATGGTGTACTAGTTCTATAGCTCTGGGGGCGCAGACATATATGTGGTCGAGGCAGCCAAGCAATTGTCACCAATTTTTCGACCTTACCCGTCACGTGATTCATTGAAGAAAATTGTTATTTGATAAAAATGGCGGGCGTATAGAGCGTTGCCCGGAAAGATGTCGAGGTGATGCCACAGGGCACATATATGTCCGGTCTGTGTTTATATGGCGTAAAAGTTCTATACGCTCCCAACTATGGAATAGGAACCAAGCATATTGTCACAATTTCTCGAACCAACACGCACAGAGAAACCTAGCCATAGAAAAAGTGTCATAGAGTCACAAGAAATCTTGCTCGTTTGCAACGAAGAGAATGGGTATGATGTCATATGACCTATTGCCCCAAAAAGTCTGGTGATATGGGCTTGGACGTCAGGCATAATGGCCTGGCTGTTCGCCAAGGTGGGCTGTGTTAAAATTGTCCCCTACCCAATATATTGGGACATATATATTTTTTAGCCATTTCGCAAAATATACGGCATTTTCTTTATATCGAGTCTCTCTAGACGCGCTATGTCAGTATGTCCCAAACAGAATTCAGTTCTCGGTCCCTAGGCTCGCGGATACCTCCCAAAACCCATGATTTTGGAGCTTAGCAATGTCAGAATGGGCTGGTTCCGCAACGAAAATTGAGAAAAACGATCTTTTCAGGATTTTAGCAGATTTCACAATGGTAACTTTCGCATCGATACTCGGATCTGTGAGTGCGATATCTAGACCGCTTCCTAGGAAGCGATTGGTACCGGTCTCGCCGACAAAGATAGCTTGTTCCGGGATTTGTGGCTTCCGGAAAATTCCTCATTTTAAGGGCGTACTCTGCGGCGAAGCCACGGGTTTCTTTTCTTGTCACACACTATTTCGGTAAATCATAAGTCAGTTTACCCGATGCAAAATAGCACCCAACGCGTGGAGAGTGTCTTTTGCTTTCTGAGACAGATAGAGGGAGATCGAATAGGCTAGCCAGCGAGCCTGCGTTTTTGACCAGGTTTGCTATTTTCACTAAGTTGTCCTTTGAAACAACAGCGTCTTTCAGCTCTGCCGCGCCTTTCGCTAGTAGGAAATAAGATGTTACTTGTATTTATTTCTATTGTATTCCTACTTGTACTTAGGAAATAAGATGTTATGGATTTTCGATTTCCTACGATATTATTTTTCGTTCGGTTCTGGGATGAGTTTTGAAATTTTGCCAAAAAGTGGTCATTTATGGGCCAAAAATAAAAAAATTTCACAAATAAGCATTTTCATTGTAGAAAATAAATTAGCACACATGGGCCATTTCCATATATCTCAGGTAAAAATAACATAAAATTCGCATTCCCCGCATCTAAAGGTGAAATTTCGGTTTCGTAACACGTTAAAACATCATTTTTGCAATTCAGTTGTACGCTATTTTGGGACACCCTGTACAATTAAAGTTACCGGCTTCGACATGGGAACTTACTTAGTATATAGAGTCGAGTCTCTATTTAATGTGCGACAGGGGTAAAATCCGCGTTAATCTCAGACCTTCTATAATCTCAGACGCGTTAATCCCAGACTGTAGTATATATGTTACGGTAAATTTCAGAAATCGGTAAATTCTAAAATTTACCGGGAAATTCGGGAAA
Source organism: Ditylenchus destructor (assembly GCA_022814885.1). Lineage (NCBI taxonomy): Eukaryota > Metazoa > Nematoda > Chromadorea > Rhabditida > Anguinidae > Ditylenchus > Ditylenchus destructor. The sequence goes on along the minus strand of JAKKPZ010000609.1, from coordinate 20,010 downwards.
TTCTCAAATTTACCGATCTTGCTGGTAAATTCTGAAATTTATCGCAAAGTTCGGTAAATTTGCGAATTTCCCGAATTTACCGGTAAATTTGGGAAATTGGTTGTCTTTTTTTCTCTAACACGAGATAGTGTTGACAAATAGGTGGCTTTAGGCGAATTTTATGTGTTATTATTGGTTTAAAAGGTTTTTGGGGTTTTCGATCACGCTGAGTTAAAATGCGACGGAATTTCCCCTTTTCTTGGCAATTCTTTCCAATTGACTGTCCATCTCAAATTTTCCATTTTCGAAAATATCAAAATGGAAAAATGTGCTGTTTTGAGTGACCCTAAGCTTGATCTTAACCCTTCATTGCCGAAGCCATAGAACAAAAGGCATAATTCTGGCGTTACCATTAGCTTTCCTTTTGGTGAGCTGTCTTTATCAAAATTATGATGTCTGCCATTGTTTATTTCTCTTTTCTATGTGATCCATTTACAGACACTCTCTTTGTATGAATAATGAGCACTCATTCGTTTTTTTCTTTTTGTGAAGTCTTTAGCAAATTAAAATCGTATCCGAACGGATACACTCGGCAATGAAGGGTTAAACTTAATCTTGAGCTACAGCCTAAAATCACGGTTGTTCGGGCGATTAAGCCTAAGATTAAGTCCTGCCTACGCCTAAAACCTAAGCCTAAAGTATGCCCTTATAAGGGTTGTTTAGCCTAAAACCTTTCCCACTGTTCCTATTGTCGAACAAGAATTTAGGCTTAAGCACCCGAACAACCCTTATAACGTGTCAAACAAGGATTTACGCTTAAGCTCCCGAACCACTGTCCCAATTGGCTAATGGGCATTGGACCCTCCAATTCTGGGGGTTTTTACCCCAGAATCGAGATCTCCCATATTTGGGCATCTCGCGCAGGCGAACCTTTTGCAACCTTGTTTGGCATGCCCTTATAAGCAACTTTGCTCTTGGGACCTGCGCGCGAGAAGTCTCCTATTTGTCAACACTCTCTCGTGCTAGAGAAAAAAGGACAATCAATTTCCCAAATTTACCGGTAAATTCGGGAAATTCGCAAATTTCCCTAATTTTCCGGTAAATTTCAGAATTTACCAATTTCTGAAGTTTACCGTAACATATATATTAATAAAAACATAAATTCCACCCAGTGTTAAAGTTCTACCTATAATGGGAACAATGAATGGAAGGAATTTACTTGTGAAAATCTATAATTATTTATACAAATTTATTTTTAAAACAAGGATAGATAATGTGCAAATACGGTATAAATTGGCGCGAGGATAAAATTACACACTAAAAAATCGATAATGGAAATTCCGAAACTACCATTCTATGGGGCAAATATGCAGGCGACACTCCTTTCGGTTTTGGAAAAAACGATATTACATTAAATTCAGAATAGAAGTCGATCGACTTCTATTCTCACTCATTCTGCCTTACCTTTTGTACAAAAAGCAAATGTGGTCGCAGTTTGATTTCCAGCTTTCGTCTACCAAATGTGGAATTGCGCCCGGTTGGGAGCACGACAGTGCTTGCCTGTCTCCTTTTCTAAATATATTTTCTTCATTATTGTGTATGTCTACCTACCACTACTCACATATATATGCTGATATACAGAAAAGTGAGGAGAGTACATTAGAGAAACAGACTGTGCCCACGCCTTGTTTTGTTTTTCTGGAATGGGCCACGTCAAATGTCCCACGTGGCAAGTTTGGTTCACCCTTATGGTCATGTCTCGAGGTAGCTAACATTAAGTTTGTTGTGAAACAATCAATATTTCAAAAAAGGTTCATTAGTCATTTTATTATAATGAAAGTAAATGTAATTTTTAAAATTTTTTTATTTTACTATGGAGAGTGTTATGTTTGAAATATTTAATTCAAAATTTACTAAATTTCTTGTTTACTTTCATACTAGCCATATGGGAGTGCGCTGGAAGGGGTCTAACGGCCAGGTCACGCCAGGGGCGTACCTAGGATTTTTTTGGGCGGGGGGTACGTTTTAGTGGAAATGGCCATTTTGGAGGGGGTATCGGATTTTTGGGACCCCGCTTTTGGGGGGAACGGGCCAAATTTTTGGCCAAATTTGCACTGATTTACACTCATTTTTTCAAATTTTCCCATTTTGGGAGGGGGGTTCGTACCCCCGGTACCCCACCTAGATACGCCTCTGGGTCACGCACGGACGGACGGAGAATCCGGGCTAGCTTACTGGGGGATATGGGAGTGCCTTCTGCACTTTTTTTTTCAAAAATTAGTGCACTATTCTTAGGGGTTCTTATTTCCGTATGTCCAAAATGTTTTGTAAATGCGTTCTTAGAGGTGCAAGTTTTGTCTGTCCAAAATTTATGTTTATCGCTATTAGTAATTGTTGTTGCCAAAAAGTTTGTTTGCCTCAAAGCAGCGGTTGTTTATATTGCTGTAGTTGTTCGAGAAACTCGCTCGACAGATAACCAAACTTTCTCTTGTTGGAAAAATAGTTTTATTGCAGAAGCTGTTTATGTTGCTGAAATTGCGTTGGAAACTTGCTCGACTTTACTGATTTTTGTCCACAACCAATTCGTTTTTCTCGTCAATCGCCATGAATAGTAAATGGAACAAATGGCAACATTTAGAAACGCGAGAAAGAATACTAGCTGACCGATATAAACGGAAGGCGAAAAGCCAGTGATCTATAACTTGATTCATATATAACTTGATTCATCAAACAAAGGCTTAGTTGCGTAGTAATATGTCACATGCTAATATTGTCAACTATTTTTTTACTTGCCTAATTTCATTGTACGTCAGCTGGGCAAAAGTTTAAATCCTGTCACATTTAAGGCGAGCCACTGTCAAGAATTTACTCATTGTTAAGCTTGAGATACTTCAGTGCTTCTGCCGATCGACAGACTAAACTTCTCTCTTTGTTTTTTCTCCGCCTCTAACAATGTCTCGTTCTCTATTTTTCTCTCCCATCACAGGCAGGCGGCCAGGAACACTGAGTTACCTCAAATTGGCAAATGTGACACGTTTTTGAACTTTTTACTGGCTTAAGTACAATGAGATTAAGAAAGCAGAATAATCGTTGACAATAGCTAATAGGTTGTTATTGAAATTTTTGAGCTCAGCCGGAGAATGAAAAAAGTACCGAAAAACAAGTTTTTTGTTATATTTCAAAAATGAATCCTCAGATATGGTATAGCCTTCAGATATACTTTGTAGTGAATTAGCCCTAGCCTTATTTGTTTTTCTTACTTACCTTAAAGAATACAAAATTCGCAAATATTGGTATAACATCCAAAAATATGTCCATAATTGTAGTAACTTTTACGACGTCATTTTTCTATAATTATCAAAATAAGAATTAAGTTTAATCTCGCTTTGTACCCTAGTCACGTGGGAAATCCTCCGCTTGAAGTCCCTAGGCTGCATCTTAAGAGTAAAACCTAAGTATAACGAAAAGTCTAACTGAATGCACTTATAAGGCATTGTTCTATAACATCAGTGATCGCATCCTATAGACTAATTTTCTCCGGACCAATTGGTGAATATCGTGAATTGACGTAAATGGAAAAGTCATTTTCTCGCAGTAAATAGTTTTCACTTTTCAGAAAAAAGAAAAAATTCAGTTTTCTCCAATAGCGGGAGATTCTATTGGTTAAAATTCTATTGGTCAAACCCCGGGACTTTGGGGTTTAGGCAGCTTAGGTTTAATAGGTACAGATAACTGACCTTCTGCGGACCAATAGGCGGTCAAATACACATAATAAGGAGTGGCTAATATAGCCCCAAATCCGCGACTGAGCAAAAGTATAAAAAACGAGTTTGAGATACGGTTTAGCTTCGTAGATCGCTTGCCAAATTTTGAGCAATAAATTAAATGAAAGGTGAAGAGTATAGTCGTGACGTGAAACAGAGCAATAGCGATATCAAATCCGAGGTTTGGATATTTGGTGTTTTCCATTTCAGAAGGCATCTGGTTTGTCGAATCCATCCGTTCTCTTAAAATATTTCAAAAAATGGAAAACAAGATTTTTGGTTCAAGCAAAAGAATTTTTCTTCAAGTGTTGTCTCACAAAAATACTTTCAGGTCTTCATCATTTGTATTTGCTCACAAGACTTTCGTAGTCGTCAAACTTATTTGCGACTCAAATTGTACCATTCTTCATTTAACTGTGTGACTACAATAAAGACACCAAAAAGCATTTACTTTGGATTCATGCATCCCATTCACTACAAATTTTGTGGAAGCGTGTTGCCAAGAGAGGATATTTGTTGGCTTTGGATATGGTTGGTTAAGTTTTCCCCATGCCCGTCTATAATGGTGCTGATGTCTGTCCGTGACAAAAAAATCAAGCCATGCTTAGCGGGAAAGTAACTTGGGCAAGTAGCTGGGTTTGGTGAGAAAAGCCTACATGAATTCGTGCTCCCCGATCTGACCATTCTATTGAAAGTTACGGGATTGCCTCAGGGCAAGGTGACATGACCCTATGTCATGTAAGGTGACATACTGATTCAGACTTTCTTTGCCCCGCACCATCTGGCGCGGGGAGAGAGATAATTGTTGCATCTTATGTCCTGTAAAATGTTAATATCGTCATGCATGTCTGAAACATTCTGAAAATTAAAAAACGAACAGAAGCCTAACTTTTTCATCGATTGGTCTATCCGACAAAAATTTGAAACAAGGCGACACATGACACATAAATAGAGTCATTTGTGCTTCTTGACAATGGTCAATCAGCCTCTATCCCATAATATGAAAACATCGCTGCACACTATTTCGTCAAAAAACAAATTGGTAGTAAACAAGCCAAATTAGAGCGATCAATAATAGATAGTGACTGCTGTTGTTGGAAGATTTAAACAGAGGAAGAGCTAAAGAAGTAAAAAAATTTTTTCATGTTTTTATTTTTTTCATGCCGAAAACGGCCTCTGAAGTCGAATTTTCTCGCATTTTCCTTGTAAAAATCCAACTTTCCGTATAAGGATAACTTTTTTTTTTTTCGTAACGTATTCGGAAAAAAGAATGGTACCGTTTGTATGTCCACAAGATGGAGTAAATTCCTGCCCATCACGTTTCACCAAGTGAGCGTTACACCAGGTGAGTGTTCCTTGTAAGATGGAAAAATAAGTTTCAGAACTCTCCATTATAGGAAAAAAGTGAAGATCTTATGCAAAACGCTAAAAATGAATATTTTTGAGAAAAACACCATAAAATTTTAAATAAAAATCGAAAATAATTTAATTTTTTTAAACATTACTAACTTTTTGACCTACTTTTTCGAGCTTTCTCGTGCTGAAATCATTCATACTTGATGCTAACATTTCAATAGTGTTGAAAATTATCGGAGTAGGGTCGAAAAATCCATATACAGTCGAACCTCCGAATAACGCCGGTCTCGGGACCGGACAAAATCCGCGTTATTCGGAGGTTTTTAACCAAAAATTTGTTAGATCGGCGTTAATCGGGGTTTTTGAATGTTTAGGCAGTAAATTTGAATTTATTAGCGCGAATTTGAACTCTTTCACAAAAGTTTGGTATTTTTTACCGAATTTTGTAAAACTTTTGGCAAAAACGACAAAAATATTTCAAAAGTTTTCGAAAATTTAAAAAATTTTGTTAAAAATTTTGTAAAAGTGATACAAATTTCGTGATACAAATATTCTTCAAAATATTTGAATCAGCGTTATTCGGAGGGTCATTTATAGTGCATGTTTCAAAAAAATCCGCGTTATTCGGGGGGCCGCGTTATTCGGAGGCGCGTTATTCGGAGGACCAAACTCATACAAATCCTAAGACGTAAATCCGGGACCGGACAAAATCCGCGTTATTCGGAGGGCCGCGTTATTCGAAGGTTCGACTGTAGAATATGTATGGAAATTGGGGGATATAATTATTCAATCGAAGTCTAGGTGGGTTCTGAAATAGAGGGGAGGTCAGAATTACAGCCGGGATCAAAATTAGATAGTTTACGGTAAATAAAGTACCGAATAAATAGGATTAACATTATTCTATTGTTGGCCACACTTAATATTACTACGACTACATTTTGGGAATTGCTAAGAATAAATGCGAATGTGCTAGTGGATATATTTGATATAAATGCAAGAATTAAATCTAAAAAATTTTAGTGAATCTTGATACAGAATAAGGACATTGAGGAAATTATTGGTTTGGCAACTAAGTATTTGCCGTTTTGTTTTATCTAGCTTTTTCTCACATAGTACAAGAGGGCCTATGAGTGTTATATACCATATGATAGCCAGGACTTTTCTGCCTACTACCAGGTATTATTTTTGCATTTAACAGAAAATTTTGATTTTTGCGATTTTTCGGTTAATGTCCCTATTTCAAGCGGTCATATCTCGCGGAATTTCAAAGCAAAATTTATTCTGTAAAAAGTATGTTGTAGAGCTAGAGATTGCCTACAAACGCCGCAATGCCCCTTTTTTGAATAGTGCCAAAAGGTACAAAAATTATCCATGAAAGTTGCTAAAAAAACAAAAAAATCAATTTTTTGGGTTGCTTCCTTAGAATTATCATAAAGTAATAGTTTCTTGTATTGGTAAAGCATGCTATATACGTTTTGAACGAGAAATGAATGGGCTACCGAACGGTATGTAACAGTCAAGAAAAACGTTGCTTAGATGAATAAAAACGCTTTCATGGCTTTTTTACACCTTTGTTGCAAATAAAGCAACAACAAATTTGAGAGATTACCCCGAAAAAATGAAGCTAGAAGCAAATTTTTGCAAAATAGACGAATTGTATAGATAATGTACAATCGAATAATGTACAACCCACCTCTTGGAACCGGACAAAACGGCGTTAATGGGAGAGAGGTGTTATTGACTGTATATCGTTAATTATATTAAGTAGATTTCGTTTTCTATGCGTCAATCGGACGTGCGTCGTGTTTGTTCAATGCGGCCCCGTCGCTTTTCACATGTACAGGGTGGCCCAATTTTGTGGTCGGTACTTCTTTTTTGATTTTAGCAACATATTTAGCAAAAATTAACCGGATTTCGAAAAATCGACTTTTTGTCTGCAATGCTAAAAAAGTCGATTTTTCGAAATCCGGTTAATTTTTTCTCTCCAAATAGCGTTTCTAGGGTAACTTTTTGCGCTGATTCCAAATCTGCCATCAGTTTTTCGATATCGCTCGAAAAAACGTCAAAAATACACCAAAATTTCAAATTTCCGCCAAAATCTGATTACAGATTCGGAATCAGCGCATCCGAAAACCCCTATGTGCAAAAAAATCACCGGCCGATACGTCAAAAAATAAACAAAAAATCATCATTACGTAAATTTTAATTTTCAAAAAACACAAATTTTTTCTAAAATTGCATTTTTTGCACTTTAAAAAAGATGGTAAGGAGTGTTTGGTGTCAAAAAAATTCTTAAAGTGTCTAGTTTATTATGTAAAAAAATCAGCCCAACATGATTGGAAAAATGTTGCTAAAATCAAAAAAGAAGTACCACCCTGTATTCTAAAAATTACTACAATTACGATCTACGTTACGAATGAAATGGTGTGGAAAAATACTGGGTCCCTACGGAAACGGACCACCTCCAAAACCGGGCAAGTTTGGTGTCATTCGACTACCCATGGGTTCCTAGTAACGAAAAAATAGTTTTAGCTTGCGAGCTGACTTCTAGAATTTTCTGGAATTTTCGGGATTTCTCGAAATCCATGATACCCCCATGGTTCCAAAATATTTTTTTCGCAATTTTGCCAAAGCCTAAGCCCCAAGCCTAAGATTAAGTCTAGCCTAAGCCTAAAGCCTAAGCTTAAGCCTAATGTAAGGGTTGTTCCGGAGCTGTGTTAGCCTGAATGCGCGAAAAGTGACATTAAGCCCTGAGGCGATATCTCGAAATCGTGAGATCGGATCTTGAAATACCTTCGGATTCGTGATCGGCATGGTCGAAAACCCCTAATTAGACGTTTTCAGGCAAAATTGCGAAAAAAATTTTTTTGGAACCATAGGGGGTATCATGGATTTCGAAAAATCCCGAAAATTCCAGAAAATTCTAGAAATCAGCTCGCAAGCTAAAATTATTTTTTCGTTACTAGGAGCCAATGGGGGGTCGAATGACACCGAACTTGCCCGGTTTTGGAGGTGGTCCGTTTCCGTAGGGTAGTCAAAATACTTTCCAGTTAGGTGTGTCTAGTCAGCTTCAGCGTACTGAAAGCAGCTTTTTCGCACAGCAAATAGAAATCAAAACGGTATAAGTATCAGTTATAAAGGTCAATGCACTTCCCAGGCTGCTGGTTGGACAAAAATACTTGAGAACATATTTCTAATCAATCTACCTCACCTTTCCAATCATATGTGCTACGTATAGAACATTTTGCCAAACACTTAAATATATATTCAGATTAAAAGTAATCCTATTATCCAAAATGTCGCCTTTGTTGTTCAAAATCGCACTTTCTCTGATACTGTTTGTGGAATGGAGTGAAGCAGCATTAAGCGATGAGCAGGTAACACTAATAATTAGGGTATCAGTATCACAATATCAGTTCAAATCTGTTAAAAATGTATCAAAATTGAATTTCTCGGTTTTAGAAACGTTTAGTGGAAGGCTTTTATGGAAGAGGCGAACTGACGGGCGCAATGTCATTCGCTCAGGTTCGAGCTCATTTCCATGCCAATCCTCATCACTTGTTCAATTATGCTAACGGAAATCAGCAACAAGAAGTGCATGTGAGTTTTATTAAAAGTTGAATATGTCTAATAAACATAAAACACTTTTTAGAGTTATGTGCAGCAGTTAGCGGCAGCGCCGGTATGTTTAGTGCAAGTATTTCTATTTGATTGTGTATTACAATTATGTATTACATTAACGCTGATGTCAGATCAAATCAGGGAACTCAGAGCAGTTACACAAAATTTGTAAACAAAATATTTAGAACCCCGGATGGAGTGAGGCTGCAGATCGCGCGGCTGAAGAAGCAAAGAAGAAGTTCGGAGGACCTTAAACGAAGAAAGCTCATATTTATCCAAACAAGTTCATGGGAACACTCCATCGAACAGAACTCTGTGATATGCATTACTTTACTCTTACTTTACATTACTTTACCTTTCCACACGCTTTTACTTCTATCGTGAAAATGAGACATTCGTTTCCTTTAAACCGAACTTGACATTATTTTTCGGATCTTGGTGGTACCAATAAACTCATTTCACAATTATGTGTCTTTTCTTCACTAAACGGTCGTCTGATAGCGTATATTACCCCCGTGGAAAAAAGTTTTTCCGGAATTTATGATTTTACCCAATAATTGCTCAAATTGTAGCTATGACTTTGTCATTTATTGTTAAAGAAAGATCTCGAAATTATGACGTCACCGCACTGAGATATAGCCAATTGATGTTGCAGGTAAAATTCACATTTTGTGAGAAAAAATTCGATAAAATGCATCGGATGGGCATGCTACTGAGGAAAAAGTTTATCAATGGGTCTAGTCGCAACCAAAAAGATATTTTTAGTGGAAAACATCTCTTACCAGGCGCAGTGATCTAGATTTGTGATTAAATAATTTTTGAACCTCTGAACTAACCATATCCATCGCTTCTTTATCAAACTTTACAAAGAAACGACGGATATGATTAGTTTCAGAGGGCGAGGGAAAAACGCATCATCTCGCCGTCTTTTGGCAGACAAAAGGAAATAGTGTGCGCAGACATTCTAAGCACAATCATCTCTCTTCACATATACCCGGTTAAGGCCCCCTCCCATGACGATGAAAGACGAAAGAGGGGACATAGCGGGGTTTTACTGTATAAACGGTATTTAAATTTTCAAGTTGTTCCAGAAGGTCTGTGTTGCTAGAATTTCAACTACCAACTTTATCTGAAATCGAATAAAAAAATCATGAAAATGATGCAATATAAATTGTGATAAGTACAAATAATCCTTATCGATCAATCACACTTTCACTTCAATCAAGTTCACACCATCATTAGTGTAGTGCAGCTTGCCATCTTTGTACACCGCTTTGTATGGCGGGTCCTAAAGTCTAATAATTAATGCAAAAATTTATAGTAAACTTCTCACAAAATTTGGGTCTCTGTAAAATTTCATAAATTGTTTATTGCTTCCAAGCTATGGGTTGAATTTCTTGCAATGTACTTGAGATCTGAGCTTTTGTCTATTTTCAAATAATGGTGTCGCATGAGATTTGTCTATAAATTCTCATTTTCATAGAAAACAAAAAAATTTTCATTACTATATTCGGTAAAGAACCCAAATTTTTCAAAGCTCAGTCCTTTTGAAAAACTTAAATCACATAAAAATGTAAAGTTTTATAATATAACAAGATGCAATATAAAAACCTACCTGTAATGGGTGCAACGTCAGCCATAGATGTTCAAGGGCTTGTCCCACGGTTAATCGCTTTTCTGATCTGCGCTCTAACAAAGAATTGACAAAATCCATGTAATAAGTTGTTGGATATTTGCCCGGGAGGCCAGGAATAGCTCCATATAGCATTTTATACGTCATAACACCCACGGAAAACATGTCCGCGTCAAAGCCATATTCCTAAACTTTCAATTGGAATACTGTAAAAAACATATACCGTATTTTCTTTAATTGAGCCCCCCCCGGCAGAACGCCAAGGTTACGCCAAGGCCGTTTTCTAGGTTTTTTCATTTGCTAAAAATTCTGAATTTTTGATATGTTGTAGCTAAGGACATAGGCTACAACATATTTCAAATTCAGAATTTTCTAGAAGCTATAAAGTGGATTGCCAAGCTTCGCCAATTCGAGCGCGAATTTGAGAGGGGGGCTCAATTAAAGAAAATACGGTATATTTGCCCCATATATTGCTGGTTTTTGATATATGGCCATTTTAAGGAAAAAATTGCTGAAAATTTGGACTTTTTCGAATTTTTCGGTTTATGTCTCAATTTCGAGTGCTCATATCGAGGAGAACTGGAAGTTTGACGTTTACTACAATAGCCACAATACAACTTTTTTGTTCGCAACTAAAAATTTCCGTATTTTTAAAGTTATATCTCATCTGAGATATCTCATAAATGTTTGAATATTTCACCAGAACTTATTAGCCAAACTGACATATAGTTTTAGGGAACCGGACATTTCGTCCCCTCGGACACTTCGTCCCCTCGGACACTTCGTCCCCGAGGACACTTCGTCCCCCGTATATAAAACTTAGCTCACACTTAAACTTTGTGTGAAAGCTTAAAATGTTCCTAGGGCTTAGGCGAACAACTTAGGCTCAGCTTTAAGCTTTGTCTTAGGCTTAGGCATAAGCGTAAGCTCGAACTTAGGCAAAACCTGAGCTTAAGCTTCAGTTCTAGCTTTAGCCTGAAACCTTGTGCAACCATTAGCTTAGATTGTTTGCCTAATTATAGGGAGCATTTTAAGCTATCATCGCCTTCTGGAACGTTCTAGAAGCCTTTTTTACATGCGGGTGACGAAGTGTCCCTGGGGACGAAGTGTCCGAGGGATGAACTGTCGCGTACCCATAGTTTTATGCTTTTTTGATTTTTGTGAAGAATGTGAAAATTTGTTAAAATTCGTGGGTCAGGTTCTATGCGTTGCTGAGTCTCTGGGCCCGACCCAACGTTTGCTATAAGAAACTCGTTATATCAAAGGTCTACAGGACCATTTTTGTTCTTTATTTTAACATGTAATTTAATAATAAAAATCCAACCCCTTTGATTACTCCAAATAATTTAGTTGACTTTGGTTTGCCATCCACCATAACCTAAATTGAGAATTGTAAGTGGCCTAAACTCATACAATTCTCATATTGCATTACCTGCGGCGCCATATAGGTGGGACTTCCACTACTACTATTCCTCAACTTGTACTTTCCGTTCTCGTCTTTTCTAAGCTGGCATGCAAGTCCAAAGTCGGCGACCTAATTTTATTGTATTTTGTAATTTCGTTTTTTAGGAATTATTGCTACATTCCGTATTCTCTCTAATTAACGTCTACAGGTAACTCACCGAAAGATGAACTAAGGTTTGCTATTTTTGAAATTGTCAAGTTTAGGTAATGCTCCTAATACAATCAGACTATGGTCTGTCGCTGGGTGACCAACTTTCGGTGCCCCGAATATGGGATATATTCTGACTTGGGGAACCCCCTTATTTTGGGGAGAAAAAGTTAGGTTGCATACATCAAAAAATTCCCTTTTCGTCCCTACGCTAGTTATGAGTCGTGCTTAGGTCAGGTCACGTGACCCAAATGTTTTTTGTGGCTAGGGAGAGTTCATACTTGGGAGAAGTTATTCAGTTTGGGCGACTTCCTGGGGGAAGCTAATTTTTTGCTGGAATTGAAAATTTTGTAATTTATGAGTCATGGTACATGCGGATACGTCATGTAAGGTGGGAGGACCTCCCCCGGGTTTTTTACGGCCGCCCGCAAATAAACCCGGAACCCGCTGACCCCTGTATAGACTTACACTTTGCTCGGAGCGCCGCAATTATTGCGGCGTCTCTCCCGCTAGTTCAATATAAATTCGGAAAAATTTATGCGTAAACATTTTACCAAAGGTCTGCCGCTCTTTGTAAGCAACACGTTGTATGGCTTTAAATCACGATGAACAACATCCTTGCCATGGATAGTTTTAAGAGCTAGCAAGATTCTTTTTATATAATACGCCACGCCTTGTTCTCCTAAGCTTCTCTTTGGTCGAGCTGACAGTAATGATTTGTATAGTTTATTTAAGTCTCCGCCTTCAGCTAGCTCCAGGAGTGCATTGATAATGACATAATTACCGCTTGTATCATACACCTGAATATAGATGTCGTTATTTTGCCTTTTAAAGATTGTGATCAATTTCAAATTTTGGGTCACATTTCGTGATTATACCTGACAAATCACCAAAATATACCAGAAAATAGTGTGCAGGTAAAATGGCAGACAGCGCAACAAGAAAGGTATATATGGTGCGGTTAATACCGAGTTCAGTTAATGCTGATGCTAACAGGTTAATACTAATTCAGCCCACGTTCGTGCCTAACCCGGGCCAGGCCAAACTAAAAGGTAAAAAAGGCCATTTTTGGTTTAAAAGACATAATTATTGGGCCATTTTTGATCAGAAATGTAAAAATGCAGCTCAGGGCACGAAAAATTAGCATCAGTATCAGGGTTGTGCCGAGTGACTCGAAACTCGAAACTCGACTTTTTCGCCGACTCGAAACTCGACTCGAAGAATTTTCGGCCGACTCGACTCGAAATTTTGGGCCGCGCCCGGTAGTGCGCGGCCCGAAAAAAATTGGAATTTTGGACACATTTTTGTAAATTTTCAATGTATTTTAAGCGGTATTTTTGGCAAACAGGCTTAATATTTCAAAAAATTTTCGACTGCGGCGCTATTTTTTTCTCCCACTTTGTATTATGTCTCATTGTTTATCGCCAACCTTGGGCCGAAAATTTATTAAATTTTCAATAAATATTCAATAATTTCAATGTTAGAATTTATTTCAATGATAAATTTTGGTCAATTTTTGACGTTTTGACAAAATTTTAATGTCAATTTTCGGCAAACAGTTATTTTCAAAAAATTTTGCCTGCGGCGCTATTTTTTCCGCGAATTTTCAACTGATTAATTAATGCGGAAACTGTCAAAAATAGCTCCGCAGGCGAATTTTTTTCAAAAATTACAATCTTTATTGAAAATTTCACGAATTTTGCCAGTGGAAGACTGTAAAATTCAATGCATCTCCACTTGGTTCTGAAGAATCTGATATAATAATTTTCAACTGCTCGAGCAATAATCACGGATCTCCGAAGCCGATTATCTCCTCGAAATTTTGAAAAATTGCTCTTTATCAATCACAATTTTTCTCGGCTAAATTTATTGCAACATTATGCTATTTTTGCGTTTTAGGCCAAAATTAGGCTATGAAGTTAATAACTATTTCCAAAAATTAGTACCAATTTCAGAGATGAAATATTCAAAATTTTGGACATTTTTTGTTCAAAATAACAAAAATTAGCTCAAAAATAGCTCAAAAATAGCCAAAAACCACCCCTTTTTAGACATAAATTGAATAGTAGTACTAATAAATAACAATTAACAGCAAATTTTAGCAAAAATTGCTTTAAAAACCGAAAATTTTGACTTTTTGAATCATCAGGAAATTTGACTCGAAAATGACTCGAAACTCGACTTTTTCGCCGACTCGAAACTCGACTCGAAGAATTTTCGGCCGACTCGACTCGAAACTCGACTCGAACTTTTCGTCGACTTGGCACAACCCTGATCAGTATTAACTGAAACTCGGTATTAACTGCAACATATATACCAGGGCTGCATCCGGGATTTCGAAAAGCCGGACCGGATACCGGATAGTAAAAAAGTTAGTATAAAAAACAAGCTTTTTATTCTAAAATATAGAGGTGCTGGGTTTGGGTAAACAAAAATACCAAATACAAATCACATTTTACTAGAGGCTGAATATCGCTTTTAACGACATTCTTGTTTAGACTTCTTGGCATGACGTCATTCATATTTGCGGTGCATTTGCTTCGAAAAGTTGCTTCAGCTGTTCGAAATAGACGTCTTGTTCCTCACTTTGCGCAGTCTGAATCGGCGTGGTTCGATTTGAAGGTCTGCTAAAAATGCGTTTTATCTGGCCAGTGCCATGTGCCAAAAGGACCGCATTAGTGAAGGGATATAACGTGGAAACGGTGAACAATTCGTACAATATCATTTGCATGTCCGCGGTTGGATTTGGCCATATCTGAAAATTTTAATTGGCATTTTTTATATACTAGCGCTTTGGGACTCCCTCGGGAGTCTGAAAATTTATATGTTGTCTACATGCATACCAGGGCTGCATCCGGGATTTCGAAAAGCCGGACCGGATACCGGATAGTAAAAAAAAGCCGGACCGGATACCGGATAGTGCAAAAACACCGGATATTGACCGGATACCGGATAACCGGATATTTCAATTTTTGGCGCCAAATTTGAAAATTTTTTCCAATTTTGACGTTAATTTGCAAAAAGTTTACCTAAATGGGTGCTTTTTGTTTCCTTTTTATTTTAAATGTGCAAGATTAGGATAAATGTTGTAAAAATTCAAGTATTTGAACAACTTTTAGCTACTTTTTGGCTATTTTATGGCAATATATGAGCTATTTTAATCAATTTTACCACTATTTGTTGACAATTAAACGTTTTCACAGTTTTTGCCCGTTAACTTAACGACTTCATTGGGGTTCCAATATAAGAACTATAATAATTTTTGAAAATTTGGAAGAATAGATTCAATTTTCATTGAAAAATGTGAAAAATGCGTTACCGAATTGCTGCTACCAATCTGCAAAAATTATGTGAAAATAGCGCCGCAGGTGAAAATTTTTGAAATGGTAAGCTTATTTGGCAAAAATTTAGCTTAAAAAATTAATTCATACTAATTAATAATAAATTTTACAGGCCTCCGCCATTGCCTGACAAAAATTTTTCAATAAATATTGAGAAATTTCAATCTAAAAATTTATTTCAATGATTTACTATAGTCAATTTTTAAAGAGAGAGCCAATTTTTTCCAAAAAATTTGCCTGCGGCGCTTTTTTTCCGCGATTACCATATATCTGGGATTTGACTACATTTGGAAAATAAGCACCCTAAAAATGCACTGGAAAATGGGACACCCCGACAGCAGCGAAATACTAGTATAGAATTGTGCCTACATTAGTGTATTTTGCCAGAAATATAGAAAAATTAAAAAAAGCGCCGCAGGCAAAATTTTTTGAAAAAATTGGCTTTCTCTTTAAAAATTGACTAAAATTTCTCATTGAACTAAGTTATAAGATTGAAATTTTTGAATATTTATTGAAAAGTTCATAAATTTTCAGCACAAAATTTTGAAAAAACAATGAGGCAAACTACAAAGCTAAGCAGAAAACAGCGCCGCAGACGAAAATTTGTTGAAATATTAAACTTGTTTGCCAAAAATTGACTTTGAAAAATGTTGCAAATCTTCCGAATTAATCTGGAAGTATAAATGTATCAAATTCTAAAAGCTAAAACTGTATTACTGAAAAAGATAGAAAAGAATAAGTTTTAACGAAACAAAATTAGATTAATTTGGTAAAACAGAGAAATAGAATGGAAAAGTTAGAAAGAAAAATAGCGCCGCAGGCGAAAATTTTTCGAAAAATTACGCTATATGACAAAAGTTGACATTGAAAATTTTGAATATTCTACGAAATTTTCAAAAATTTTCGCCTGCGGCGCTGACTGCATTCTTAGGGGTGCTTGTTAATATCCGGTGCATCCGGCGGGCCCCCTAAAATCCGGAAACCGGATACCGGATGCAGCCCTGATATATACCCCTATACTTTACTCCGTGTGATGCCCAGTAGGGGTCTAGCATATGGGGAAACTCACAGCAACACAATTTTTAGCTGTTTATAGTTTTTCTAATGAAATTATCCAAAGGAAAGTTTTTTTGCAAGTAAAAGATGAAATAAATTAAAAGCAGAAAGTCGAATGATTAATAAAAATGTTAATTTTTAAAACATTTTAACACGATGTTTAACTATGGTTGATAAATTATACCGTGTTCGAGCCAAAAATGTCGACGATGTACGTTCTCTGCTTGAACATTTCATGAATCTTAATCTCGTTCATTGCCAAATCTCTGTCACTTTTTCTATTTCTCTTGATTGTTTGGATCTTTAAAGCTGCGAATACCGGTTTTCCGTTTATAATTCGCTGAACACGAAACACTTTTGCGAAATTACCTTCCCCGAGGAAGTTAACTATTTTTGCTTCCCCAAGCGTACCTAGATCCTGTAAATCGAGGACATTTATTGAGCGAATTTATTTGAGCTATACAATAATCCATTATCTTGAGACTGTTTAATATCTCTTGACTGTTTAATCTTGAGAAAAATCTGTGTTGAGCGAGGAAGTTTCTCACCAGGGCCAAAAAGTAGGTAACGTTTAATTAGCTCCAGCGGTGCATGGACGCAAACCACTCCGTAAATTTTTTATTATTTTTGGAAAGCACATGATCGAGAAAAATCGAATAGTCTAAAAGATGTGACCTCGCATAATACCGTATGAGATTAGATTTTTCTCAGCAACGATTTCTGTTTCTATTGGTTTCGCAACTAAGTATCCGCGTTGTTGTAAAGTCAATTTTTATTCTTCTAAAGCAACGTTTTTCTTGAGTGTTATATACCGTTCGATACCCCGTCCATTACTCTCCAAAACAGCACATAACAAACTTTACCATTACGGAATAATAATTACTTTCTTATGATACTCACGAAGCACACCCAGAAAATTTATTTTTTGTTATTTTTAGCAACTCTCATGGATATCATTTTTTACATTTTGGCACTATTCAAAAAAGTGGCATTGCGGTATTTGTAGGCAAGGTCTAGCTCTACAACATACGTTTTACAGAATAACTTTTGCATTGAAATTCTGCGAGATATGATCGCTTAAAGTTGGGACATAAACCGAAAAATTCGGAAAAATCGAAATTTTCAAAATTTCTGGTGGTGTCGTTCCTTAAAATTGCCATATCTCAGCAACCACCAAATGAAAAAATGTTCTGTAAAAAGTAGTTATTAGCACTCAAGTTTCTCTTCAATATTGCACAATTGGAAATAGAATGCCTAAGTATTTTGCATGCAAAAGATATAAAAATACCTCGAAAATTGGTGACTTTGGAATGGCTCATGGAATCACAAATATCAAATTTTTTTTGAGACGCAAAAATATTACCCGATCATAGTTGCATAGAGAAAAGTCTTAGCTATCCAACGGTATATAACACGCATGAGCAATCTAGGGTTACGTAAAAGAAAAATGTATTTAAATGAAACCGCGGAGACTTAGTTGACAAACCAATATGGCGGAGTACTAAGGAGTTGGACATTGTATCCGACGATCGTGGTTTACCCGCTCCAAGTCCGCGACTGGCCAAAAATATAAAAAACGAATTCGAAATACGGTCCAGCTTCGTAGATTTTTTGTCGAATTTTGAGCAATAAATTACGTGAAGCGTGAAGAATATGGTCGTGACGTGAAACATTACATTGATGATAGAAAATGCGAGGTTTATGTACCTGGTGTAATCGATTTCAGAAGGTATTTTGTTTGTAGAATTCATCAGGATATCTTGAGATTAGAGCGTTTAAGATTAGGGTTACGCTTTCAATAGGAGAAAATAATTACGGGCTTTCAAATGAGCTATTACTCATAAAAAACGGCTGACAGGATCCTTAGATATAAAATCTCGAATTATGGTCAAATATGTGCGTTTTCTGCATTTGGGCAGAATGCCAAGAAAACGCCAAAAATGTGATAATTTGTTAAAATATAATGTCATATTCGGATTCAGGACAAAAAATTACCCCTAGAGGCATATTTTGTGCGGAGACTTCTTCGATTTTGGCAAAAATCCCGAAAAATGACCATATTTGGGCATAATGCCAAAAAGCGCCAAAAATTCAAAGTTGGTGTCAAATCTGACAGAAAATCTGAATTCCCCGTGGCCGATAACCCTAATAGCAGTCTTTGCCACTTTTCCACCACATATTTCCTCTCAATTTGGAAATAGCTGAAAATGGGCGAGACCGACACCGAGACCGACGACATTGGCAAATTGAAAATCGAAATTCTCGACATTTTTCACAAACTCGACGACTGCGATGTTATTTCATAAAATGGAGCCCAGGACATGTGCGACCATATGCAAAAAACCGTTTGGTCGGATCGCGTCAAAAAAGTACCGGAGTACCGACGCTTGTAAAATGATTTCAAATGGATTTGAATTTTTGTGAAAAAAAATCAGCATTTTTTTCACATCCGCACTCTCGACATTTAATTGTTGATATTCAGCAAAATGGTCTTTTCTATAAGAACCGTAGGGGTCTCCCCTACAAGTTTTGTATTGGTCGCACTATGGCCATATCTGAAAGAATTTATAGAAAAATGCGATTTTTTGGCGAAGGTCAATTTTCATCGGTCTCGGTCTCGGACTCGGTATCGGTCTCGGTCTCGGTCGCGTTGATTGTGAACACGTCGGTCTCGGTCTCGGACTCGGTATCGGTCTCGGTCTCGGTCGCTATTGTAAACACATCGGTCGGTCCGTCGGTCTCGGTACCGCTATTGAAAACAGGCCTTAAGCTTTCATATAAGCTATAACACGTTTAAGTGTGAAAGAAACTATGTTAAACTTTAACTTCATAATACCACCGCCAAAACTTATTCCCCAACCTAATACTTTCAAATTATTTTCGGATTACAAACTGCATATTAGCTAGCATTTGCACTTTGTAAGGGGTATTTTTTATATTATGCGAAGGGTATATGGATAAAATAATCTTTGCAAAAATTTTGCATACTCAATTTGCTCGACAATCAGTGTAAAAACAGACATTTTTACATTGAATTATTCTACTCGATATCTTACCAAAGCAGAAAAAAGTGTGAATAAATGTTCGGCCAGAATCAAAAGTTTTGATTGGCTAAATTGATCTCTGGATTCTCAGTGAAAATCCAGAGTGAGAATTTTTCACTCTCGTTCATTCTACTCGAATTTGCCTTGTGAAATAATTGTGAGGAGGAATTGTACTATGGACTAGACGGATATTAAAACTAAAATTTTTATCTCCACCTAGTAAATCTTACATTTTCGGAAAATGTAAGATGGCGGCAGTCAAATGGTCTCACGGTGAATTTTAGCTAAATTTCGACGCCGGAGGCGCCACATCAAGCTAGTGTGTAAGTATCATTGAGGTGTTCTACCTGTGTTTGCTAACTTAAGCTCAGTTGTACACGAATAACTTATTGAAGTTGACTGTTTGATCACGAACAGCAAGATACAATGACGCTCGATTGGATTTACTACCATTTGAATTGGCACTTCTGGAACATTCTAGAAGGATGTTTAATGGCTTAAATTAATGCTGAGACTCTGGGCTTTCGATAGAGCTATTACACACCCTTCTAGAGTGTTCCAGAAGTGATTTGGCCAATCACGCCAAAGCCGCCAATTCAAACGC
>JAKKPZ010000608.1:0-24468 GCA_022814885.1 Ditylenchus destructor | reverse complement strand
CGGATTAACGTGTGGAATTTGTATGGAAAAATCCGTTCCGGCCAAATTCGTTCGGATAACCGAATATTCGGATAAATGAGGTTCGGATAAACGAAGTTCGACTGTAGTAAATTTAGTTTAAAATAGATTTCGTGTTCCATAGTAGATATTGATGCATGCAGCTTGGTAACAGCTATCAACGCAAGCCGAAACTTCATTATCTCAATTCCGTTTAGAAAATCTTGCCCATTCCGCACTTCTAGCTATGATACTGTAAGGAACTTCTATGGCTTAAAACTAATTTCTGGTCATAAATTTTGGGACAAAATTGAAGAAAATTTAAGTTAAATGAAATTTGAATATTTTTTCTTCGAAAATTGGTATCTCAATATGAAGTTAGCTTCATTACTAAAATTTTACAGAAGCATAAAATAAGGCAATGGCGGAGCGATTGAAATTCTGAATTGATCAGATAAACTCTCCAATGACCTAGTTTGTGTTCAATGTTTAATTAACAAGAAGTAAACGGGAATTTGTTGGAAGAAATGTGACTTTTATTATAAACTGAATGATTCTGTTTGAAGCCTGATATGGGCGAAGTGGTCGTAGAAGTTATGCATTTTACCTGATTGACTCTCACAACGCTTTGGCGCTACCGTAGTTTTGGCGGAAATTTGAACTGTATTTATAGAAGGGAGACTCTAGGAGGGGGCTAGTCTAAATCTGATATTGCCAGTGGATAAAGCTTAAAAAGTTGGCATATAGTGGTCATGATCAGATTTTGAGAGAAAAATTTCGAGAAAAATTGAGATTAAAATTTTCTCAGTAAAATTTGCATAGTAAAATTTTTATCTCAATTTTTCTCGAAATTTTTCATACTTGATACAAAATCTGATCATGACCACTATATGCCAACTTTTTAAGCTTTATCCACTGGCAATATCAGATTTGGACTAGCCCCCTCCTAGAGTCTCCCTTCTAGAGCGGCATCTTCTACAAAAACAATGTTCAAATTCGCGCCTTTGCCGCGATTGCTGCTCATCATAAAATGCATAACTTCTACGACCACTTCGACCATAAAACTTTTGACTGATTGAGTGGAAGATGACCAGCCGACCAGGTGCTCCCCACCTGGAAATGGGGGTCCGCGGACCCAACCTCGGGCCTGCGGCCCTCGTTTGCTCAGTCCTGTGGCCCGAGTCGACTGCGAATATTGTAATTCACGTTTTTACGTTTTGGCACAAATTCAAATTTTGTATTTGGGTCGGCATATTTTTCCCGTACTAGATTTTCTAGACCTACCAAATGAGTTATAGCACGGCCCTGAAGCATGATTGGATCATGAGATACGCGTGTTCACTTTTTGGGGCAGACTTGGCCCATTTCCTATAGAGGATGATAGAATTTTGGGATTTGAGTAAAACCTTCCGAATTGAAAATCGTAAATACTATGATATGGTTTAACGGAATATTACCTCAACAGTGTAATGCTATTGATATTCCTATTGATTGTTTCTGCCGTGCTCCGACTTTATCTCAATACTGATAATTTAATTGGCTGTAGTGGAGTTAAGCAACAAAGTACATCTTTTGCATTTCCTCGGAATTACAATAAAATTGACTATAGTTGAAGTGATCCCTCAATAATATACTGTGCGAGTACTGAACTATGACGAATTTCAATGTCATCAACCACTCAGCTTGTTGACAGGTCCACGAGACACCAAAGTACGCTTGCACAGAGAATTATCCATTGTATTGAGAATTGCCCATAAAATGGACCTTGTTAAATTTTTGTCAAAATTTCGCAATGATAGGAATAAATATGAAATTTTTGGCTTCGTGCTCTATCGTACATAAAAGGACAACTTGCATTCAATGTAAAACCAAAAATTACACCTTTGGCCATATGTTTACAATATTTTACTGCAAGTTCCAAATTTGACATCACTTACTTTCTTTGGATTTTGGAGCCGACTTTGATATTGACAAGTTTCTATAACTTTCGCACCAAACACCACATAGGCCAAAATGGTGGGTCCCAATGCCCCCCCCCCCCCCCGAAATCGAGCCGGAAATTATGTTTTAACCGTTTTCAGCCTTGGGAAGAACGATCCAAACACTCCCATTTTGCGAGCTTGCGTCTTACGCTCGTTCTTAAGATCAAGCTTGAAACTCACCTCCTGAACCCAGGAACGGCACTTTTTAGGGATAATCGACTACGCTGCTTCCAAATCAATTTCCAAGATCCGTGTGCACGATTCCGAGATATGCCTAAGGGTTTTTATAAGAGCTACTAGTATTTCGCTGCTGTCGGGATGTTATTCGACAATTCATGGAGTGCATTCTTAGGGGTGCTTATTTCATTTTTCAGAGGTGCATTCTTAAGGGTGCTTATTTTCAAACTGTACCTATTGTAGGATAACTTTTTACGGGGAATCCGAATTTGAGGTCTAAATGTACCCAAACTATACAGTGCTTATTTTGTCCAAAAGGTAATTCTTACCAGTCCTTATTTTGTCCGTCAGTGAGGTTTTGTCCAAAAGGACACATTTAGTTACTCATATTTAGTTTTATGCATGCGCGCTTCGCGCGCATGCATAAAACTAAATATGAGTGCCGGAGGCACTCTCCTATGGCTAGTAAGAGCTATGCCGCAAGCTGGGAGTGTGCGGATTGTTCTTCCCATGGCCGAAAACGGTAGAAAACATTATTTCTGGGTCGATTTCGAGGCGTGAAGCAGTGAGTAGTCCAAAATGGTTAGAAAACAATTGACCGGTCGGATGGAGTTGGACCAAAATGGTTAGAAAATCCATTTCTGGAAGACTTCAAGGGACCATGCAAACCTCCTTTTTTCTTTCCAGCTACGCAAAAATTCGATAATATCCCATACAAATAATTTCATGGAAATAAAATTTGACCGCAAATGGTCTCTTGTTTATATTTTCCAATATACGACCACGTGGTGAGAAAATTGCGACATCATGACAGATTGTGTACTAATAACTATTAAACACATACCATTTGTCAAGCAACCAAGAAGAGTGAACGCGACAATCTCAGGACACGTGTTCCCAAGTCACACTTTCTTCGGGTGCGTGGTCCGTTTGTGGTGTCACTCGATTTTGTCAAACAGGCCTCCAAAGGACCACTAATTTACCTTCCAGTCCGAAAAGAAACAACCGAACTGAAAAGCCATGTAATTTGGGTTCCTGACAGGGCGGTCCACATAATCACCAGACAAATTTCCTCCGATGACAGTTTTGATACGAACATTTTGTTTGATATGAGCTTTGCCCGATAATTGAGCGAGAAAGCAACTATAAAAGAAAAATCAAAATAACAAATCGTAATTGTTTCGCGGAATTTATTGGCTGTCAATAATATTTTCCATCTGCTTTTCCAGTGCTGCCTCCGAGATTGTTTGTGGTCTTTCATCAAAATGGACTCATCTGTGGAATATTCCGTGGACGGCAAAAGCTCGTCTTCGTCGTCCGATATGTCTGAAATAATATCAGGTAAGCATTTTTGACTCAAGACAAGATTTGAGAAGTTGAAAATGAGAAATAAGACAATTTTATTTCAAATGTTTTGAGAAGCCTGATTAAATTTTCATGAAATAAGGTGAAATGGAAGTTTAAAATGAGACGTCGTCACTGACTAGTCTCTAAACAGTATTTTTAATCACTTATGCATATCATTATTGCGGCAATTCAAATTACGACTCCTAGCCTTCATTATATAGTACCACCTAAAAATTCTTTTCCCTCGGCAACCAAATTTGTCTTCTAATAAATTGTCGATTTGTCCTTCGATTAGCCTTCTGGGAACATTATGCAAAATGTTCGGACTTATTGCGTCAAAATACAAGCATCTCTAAGATTTTCGAACTTTGGGTAAATCTATGCAAAATTTGACAAATTTCGGCCAAAAATTTAAATTTCCGACATTTTACACACACAAAAAGCTTTTGTCTGCAGGGCTCTTATTTAAAAACTATTCTTCTGAAATCAGTTCCGTCATAGCATCGTTTTTAGTTCATTTCATAGCTTCGCTTTCTCCTACACCAAAATTTCCATGTTTCTTACAAACTTTCTAAGAAGCAAAACCGTTTCAAGCGATAATGCGCGAAAAGCCCTAAAAATCGTTCGCAAATTCGTTGAAAGGAACTACGACGATCCCACATTGCTCGGCCATAGCGATAGACTGAACGACGCCATAACGCTTCTCGAATGCAGGGACGAACTAGCACCAAGTAAAATTGCTTTATTTTATTGTTTTATTTGCAAAGGAATGCAGCTCTTATCAGTTTTCTTCCATCAAAATGACATGATTTTTTCTTTCCGGATCTTAATACTTTAATTTTGCAAAACACAGAAAATATTCTTTTGCGGGAATGGGAATACAGAAATAAATAATATTGAATAGGGAATATCAGTGAGAGACAACACTATTTCTCTGCTTTTCTAATTCCACAAGTTTCCTTTAAGCTTCTGCCGAAACGGGAAATCTATCCAAAGACGATAAGTTTTCTAGCTTCCCGAATCACAATAAATTCTGTTCTCTAAATTTTACTCTCGATTCTGCTCTCACGTTGCCTTACCTTTATTGTTCTTGGCACAAGAGAGAAATATGCAGGGCTTTCATAGACTCGGCTCCAAAAATAAGGACATTTGCCCCAAAAACTAAGATTTCGGGGTCAAAAATAAGGACATTTTTATAATTTTTTCAAACCATAGGGTCCCCCTATGGTTTTTTAGCAAAAATTTTTTCCAAGTGCATTCTTAGGGGTGCATTTTTTCAAATTTTTAAAATTCGCGCCGAAACTATAATGCCAATGTTTTATTCTGCATGAATGAAAAAATAGCGCCGCAGGCGAAAATTTTTCAATTTTAGGCGATATTCATAAAAATTTGCACTATTTTTAAATACTTGGAGAAAAAATGGCATCCAAATAGCGCCGCAGGCGAAAATTTTTAGGAAAAGTTGCTTTTATTTCAAAAATTCCCATTTGAAATTGGATATTGCGTGAAATAAGGACAAAATAAGAACATTGGCCAAAAATAAGAACAAATCTTAGAAATAAGGACATTTTATTTTTCTAAGATTTGGACCCTAAAAATAAGAACAAATCTTGAAATAAGGACATATGAAAGCCCTGGAAATATGACAGATAGAAAACGAAAATATGATTTGAAACTAAAGGCGTCAAACAAAGAGTTCGAATGCGCGCAATTTTCAAAAGACATTTAAATGATTTTCGAATATTTTGGAGAGCAAAATGATTTCTTGTTCTCCGTCCTTAAATGTTTTCGGTCCGAAATCATGGCATCATGGGCTTCGTTTTTTCTTACTACTTTATTGAAGCTAGGCGGAATTTTTAGTTAAAGTATAAAGTATTTCCAAAGGTTTCCAGATGTGTAATGAGATAGTTCCAGAATTGATCACGTGTGTTCTAGAAAAATATCAGTTATTTTTGAGCAGAATTCAAGCTTTTCGTGAAAACTCTTCGAAAAAAGTAAAATGTCTAGTTAAAAACATAACGCTTTTGCAATTCAAAAGGTAGCATTTCGTGCTTACCGTTTTTCCCCATCCAATTTTTTATTATCTTTTTACCACTTTTTATCGAAGCTCTGCGAGTGTATTCAAAATCCTTGACAAACCTTAAAAATATGCCTAATACACAAAACTCATCACTAAAATACTGTTCGTCTCAAATTAAAGATTAATAAACTAATTTCAGCGATAGAATTCGTCGATCCGGTATGCGACCCAAGCAATCCACGTCTTATAAAGTTCTCCGACATTTCCACTGCCGCTTTCAACATTCGCAATGGCATTGCTCGGACACCTACAGTGGTACTATTCTTTTCACTTCGTTATCACATACTTAACTTTTTGTCTAAATTTAGAAATCAAACCGTCTGTCGTCAATGTTCGGAATGGAACTATTTCTCAAGAAGGAGCACCTCCAAGCAACCGGAAGTTTCAAGGAACGCGGTGCTCGATTCGCTTTGTTAAGGTTGAAGCCGCAAGAAAGAGAAATCGGTGTGGTCGCAGCTAGCGCGGGTAAGTCTATGAAGTATGTAAATTAAATTTACCAGTTAATTATTTACCAAACTACCAAATGTTTTAATAAATATATAATTTTTGATTTCGCAAAAATAACAATTTTTAGTGATTAAGATATTCAAAATTTCAATTTTTCCATAAACTCATATTTAGCAAAAATGCTTTATTGTAATAATTGTTCAGTCTTAAAAATACACAATGGAATCAATTCTTCTGGAACCTAATTTGGTTACTAAAAACCCTTTACTTATCAACATAATAGTTCTGACATCAAAATAGTTGTATTTGGTATTATATTCGAAGTTTATGTCAAGGCGAATTGTTTTTGGGATAAAAAGTATTTCGGCGACATAAGAAATTAGTGACCAAAAGATGAGAATTGGTCCGGAGGAATAGATTGAAAGAATAGAAAATATTTCAGATCTAAAAGTGGAAAGTGTGCAAAGGTTTTATATTGCAAAATTTGTATTTATTAAATAGTAATTTAATAATAAAATTAACTTAAATATTAACTTAAATAATATTATAATAATGTATTGTAATTTATGTTAGGTATGTATTTATTTCATATTCACCAATTTTGGCAAATAAATTAACGTTTTTATATTCTCTCAAAATATAGCCTTAATAACGAATGTTAACTTGTATTTGCAAAAACAACGCCAGGGTTGAAAATTGATTCTTAATAATGTATAAAATTTTAAGATTATATATTGAAAGCGAGTCTATTTTTGGGCTAAAGTTCGCGCAAAAATATCATCAAAAAAGATTTTTTCGCTCCTTCAAAACCAGATACAAATAATCATGTTTGTATCTGAACCCTCTTTTTCATTCCCAATAAGACATAATTAATCATTTCCTACGCTTCACCTTCTTTAGTGGTTCTTTTTATATAAATTCACCTACAGTTTTATTTATTTATGATCTGGTGTATATTTATAATTCAAAAATTGAACATAGAGTAGGGATAATATCGGCTAAAGTAGAAATATTTCCTGAAAACCTAACATCATATATTTAGGCAATCATGCTCTTGCCTTGGCGTTACATGGACAATCATTGGAAATTCCCGTCACTGTGGTTATGCCTGAATTTGCTCCGCTAATGAAGATCTCGAGCTGCCAAACATATGGTGCAAACGTGATTTTACATGGAAAAGACATCCAAAAGGTATTGTTTTTGCATATAAACCAATAAATAAAGCAAATTTTAGTCAAAGGAATTCGCTTATGAACTATCCAGGACGAAAGGACTCAAATATATCAATGGATTTGGTCTGTTTTTATTCCTCCAAAAATAAAATTGTTTTATTTTATATTTTAGATAATCCTGATGTGATTGCCGGCCAAGGAACTATCGGACTCGAGATATTGGAACAGGTGTGAACCTATGTTTGCTTATAAGATTTTAGCTAGATATCAGATACGTGTAAAATTAGATGAGATTTAGAACCTATAATACTGTTTTTGACGAAAAATAATAAACAATTGTATCGAATTAATATGAGTCAGGTTTTTATGGAAAACGCAATTTTGCGTTCTGATAATAAAATCGATAAACGCATTATTTGTAATATAAATTAAGATATTTATGTTTTGGGCTGAAGGCATTGTTTATATTAACCTTTTCTTGCAGGTGGACAACCTGGATGCAGTTATTATTCCAGTGGGAGGCGGCGGTCTTATCGCAGGCATTGCGCTGGCTCTGAAGACCCTAAAACCAGAGATACAAATAATTGTATGTGAAATTAATTTTATATTATAACCAAATGAAAATGTTTCAGGGCGTTGAATCTGATGTCTGCCCCTCTTTCCGAAATGCGATGGTTCACAAAGAAGAAGTGATGCACCCGGAAAGCAGTCTGGCTGACGGTAAGATTCCGATTAAGATAGCCTTTTTGGCACTTTTATAGCTTGGCACGCATAGTAAATTTTCAGTATTTATATCAATTAGTCCACCCACGCTCTGAGTTCCAGAATGTTACCAAATATTTGTATGAAAAATCATCTGATTAGGGTTTGCGTATCACTACTTATCTATGTTCTCTATTTTATTATGTAGCAGGAGATGTTAGTGGCAGATTTTTACATTAAAATATAGTGAAACATACATTTCTATATTTCTATAGAATTAAGTATGTCTTTTAGCATCGAACTTACTGAATGTACATTTTTGAATATAAAAGAGTAAACCAAGTTTTAAATGAAAACCAAGGTTTAAATTTAAACCAACTTCATACTTTTACTTATAAAATTTAAGAAATAGTACCATAAAACAAGATAAACCCGCCGATTCTCGGCGGATTACCGCCTCGACTCGGCGGGTTTATCTTGTTTTTTTTTCGCGGTTAGCGTGCATCCGCGGGTTCCGCACCTCTTGCCATTTGAAAACTCGCGGCCTCGGGCTCGAACGGGTCTGATTTTTCAAAAAATTTCGAAAAAAATTTTTCAGAAAATTTTTTTCCGTAGGGGGTACCCGATAATTTTTTCGACCCCGGATTCTTAACACCCCAAAACCCGGTGCAAAAAATTAGCTCCCCAGATGCTTTGGTTCAAAATGGCCATTTTAGAAAATTGACACATTTTTGGCCAAAAAAGCCACTTTTTTGGAGTGTGCGCCAAAATTTTTTTTGGCCACCGGTCTTAGCTCGTCGAGACCTACAAAATGAGCTATCACACACCCCCGTAACTCACCGGCAACGGGGTGAACCAAAAATGGCCACTTTTGCCACTTTTTGGTCAAAAAAGCCACTTTTTTGAATGGTGCGCCAAAATTTTTTTTGGCCCCCAGTCTTAGCTCGTTGAGACCTACAAAATGAGCTATCACACACCCCCGTAACTCACCGGCATGGAAAAACCCATAGTACCCCCCCCCCCCCCGACCTCAAGCCTGCGAAATAGGTTAGAGTGGAAAAATACCCGTTTATAAATATTAAATGGTATAATGGCCCCTATCAGAAACCCCATTATTAGGCTAAGTAAACTGAATCAAAAAAATCAAGAACAAGTAATCTTATTTGTTCCAACACTTATAACTTTGATATTTTCAGGTCTCGCGGTTCCAACCGTCGGGTATAACGCCTTGAAAATCGCCGATGGGCTCATAGATCATCTGGTCAGTGTATGCGAAGAAAGCATCGCTTTGGCCATCCTCCGGCTCATAGAAATCGAGAAATCCGTAGTAGAGGGTGCGGGAGCGGTCGGACTTGCAGCGATTTTATCTGGCAAAGTGGACTTTTTAAAGGGCAAACGGTACGTTTTTAGCAATGCCTTCAAATTATTTCAATCATATTTATATTTAGAGTTGTTACTATACTCACTGGCGGTAATATCGACACCACCGTGTTGGGCAGGACAATAGAAAGGGGATTGGCTGTGGACGGGCGTCTAATCAAATTTGACGTGGTCGTATCTGACAGACCAGGAGGTAGGGAATTAGAATTAGCAAAATTGTCAATCAATTTTATCTGGAACATCATTATAAAGACAATTACGGTCGTACAGTCTATAGTATTCTTCTTTTGGACTTAGGAGCTTTGGAATTCAGATTCTAATTAAAAATTAGTTGTAAATCCTTTAATGTTTTCCCCCGCTAAATGAATGCCGATGAATGTCATAGGCCCTAGAATTGTTTAGTTTATGAATTTGAAATATGTTTATCAATTACTATATTCAGAATTGTATGGAATATATATTCACAGCTCCGTCCTTATGTCTTTTTTGGCCATAATTTCGTTCAAACCTGAGCTTAAACTTTTACTAATGCACAAACATAATTCTAGTCTAGGCGAACGATCTTAGGTTTAAGCGAGCGCATACTCATTCAATAGTCTTTAAGCTCAGCTTCAATTTGATTGATTTCGCTTAAGCTAAAAACTACGCTTTATTACTAAATAACTAAACGATATACAGGGGTGGAAATAGGTGTTAGCCAGAACATTATAGAGTCATTGCATTGGCATTTATTTCATAGGGTGTTAAATTAGATTATTTGCGCTAAAAGTAATTTTGCAAAAATTAATATTTTTAAATAAATAGCACTGTTTGAAAAGGAATTTGAAACTGTTGAAATATTATTATTATTATATTTACTTCATTCCAGGAATCGCCGAGCTAACAACGCACATAGCGCGAGCGGGGGCCAGCATCAAGGATATGTTCCACGAGCGAGCTTGGCTAGCAGGCAACGTATTTTCCGTTTCAGTGCGTGTAGTGGCCGAAACCCGAGGGCACGAACATGTCAAAGAATTACAGGAGCTATTGAGCAATAAATATGCACAGGTAATTTTGCTTAGTTTTTATTACAAATGTTTTATAATGTTAGGTGAAATTTCAGGTCTCATTTCCAAATGTGAGAACGATTGAAAACTGATTGAGCGGAGGCCGATATATTCTTTCGTTACAAGTATATCACTTTTAAATAAAGATTTATTTATTGCTAATTTATTTTGTATTTGAAAATTTGTAAAAAAATAATAAACGTTTCGTAATTCAGACTTTTGGGTTTTGAATATTGTTATTTTGTTTGCGCTACGTAGTGTTAATTTCTCATTTCTGTTATGTAAAACCTTGTAGCGGAAATGTTTGACTGTAGTATCATTTTCTCTTTGACACAAAATATTCTTCATCCTTTCATTATTGCTAAAGCACACCTCACGATCTTTGATTCAATAAAATTAATTTTTTCAGAAGGAAAATTGCATTTTCTAAAACTGGAAGACCGGATTATGACAGTTGAAACTTTTGGACTATGAAAGATGCAAATCTGATAGTACCAATCGATTTTTAGCCCTAAAATTTGGTCTGGTCAAATTGGCATTATGCTCAGGCACAGTTGTACTTAACTCCATTTTATGTATATGCTTTATCAAAACCGTAAAATTGTTTTGATAAGCTACAAAGAGCTCCTATGAAAAATGCTTTTCACCTCAGGGTGGAAATGTTATATACTATCGATGGAACCGTAATAGAACGAATATATGCATTTATCACTTCGATTCAGAACGAAACACCAGTCATTGCTGGTCTGCAACGTCACGATCTCGGACTTGCCCATATCAGCTATGATTTTCTGGATTCGATAACTGACATCGTTGAACCAAAAGATTTTTCCACTGCCGTCGTGTACAATTATCTGAAAAATGATTCATTATTTAACGTTTACCTTTCAAAATTCTAGAAGCTTTTGGAAACCAAAATTTTGTTAGATTTTGTAAAGGAGTCTGCGATAATTTATACAAAATGTTTTTCGGACTGAAAATCTGAGGGGAAAATCGCTAGGAAGAAACTCTTGAAGAAAACTCTTTCTCCAGCATATAGCTCCATCGGAAAATGGCACTAAAAGCTTAATATTCTATATTCAATAAAAATTACCTTCTCATTGTCCCAAATTGCCAATCTCGGTCCTTGTACGATCCATTTTTGACTTTCCGCCCGCTTCACCTTAACTGTCTGTGTTTCTACCAAGTGCTCCCCATTCGGCCCAATGCAAAGGATATGGAGTCGTGGCCGATCCGCCTCACAAAGCACTATGCGGATTTGTGCAGTGGACCATCGGCGAACATCAAAGCTGGAATAAATAGGTGTCACCTCCGGCTCCAACACTTCCTGCTCGTCGGTGGTTTTGACCTTTTGACACAGAAGTGAGGAAACTGATCTTTTGCTCTGATGTGTGGGCGTTGGAGTGGCGTATGTGCTCGAGCTTCGCGTTCGCTCAACAATGAGGGTTTTCCTGAAAGCACTGTTAGGTCTCGTTAATCCGGAAATGGAATCATCCTGTCAATTTTGGTACTGACACTACTACTGCAACATTTGCAGTCTAACATCAATAAACTGATCAGGAGTGCGGGAAAAGGCCTGTAAACTCTATGAAGTAGTCCAAAAAACCCTGGGAAAACAGAGTAAATCCCTACCATACAAGTGACGTCATACTCATTGTCCATATAATCGAGCAGTTCAGTCCCGTTCCCAGCAAATATATAACTCCATCCATTAGCGTGAATTTCATCTGGGCTTTGCCCTGGAGCTCTGGCTCGGTCGGACATTGCACTCGAAGCTCTTCACTTTCGTCAGAAGTTGTATTGCCCTCGAGTAAATGGTAAACTGCCACGAACCATTTTCTTTCTTCGCACATGAGCAGCACCATCTCAAATCACGTATGCAGTTATTTTATGACAAATTTTTAACAGGTCATATAAATTTTTAAAGGATAAGCTTTTGGCTAGAAATCTGGCTTGTGATTAAAGGGAGGGTGGAAGCTAACGGGTCTATTTTCGTTATTTTCAAATGCCTATATAATTTTTTTATCCTCAATGGGCCCTTTTCTGATTATGATGGTGTGTGGCTAAAATATTCTCTAGTTTATGAAAAAAAAGAGAAATGGAAAGAGAAATAAAAAAGTGACTTTTCAACATTTCGAAATCCTAGTTTTTTTTAGCTGGTGAAATGTAAATCTTGAATTTTTCAAAAATTTTCCTGAGAAGGGAGGTCTGAAAAAAATACGTACCCCCTAACTTTTTATCTAGTTTCTAACGCACCTAAGAAAAATTAGTCGGTAATGGGAAATTTTGGCTGTGCCGCGTCCTTTAGGAAATATCGTGATTTTCGACATTTTTGGCTAAAATGCGAATTTGCGCCATTTTTACTCGGGAAATGTGGTCTGAAAATTTTTTACGCATATATCTACTTTTCAGTTCTCTATCGAATAGAAACAAGAAAAAAATAAGTTTCCCGAGAAAAACCCTGTTTCCGGGACCTTTTTTGAAACACAGTTTGACCTGGAAACTTTTTAGAGTATGTTTTGAAATCCAGTCCGTATCTTGAAATCCTGCAGCGATACACATGATCTGTTTGCAGATTCGGAATGCCCACAAAATTGTAACTGCTACATGTCATATCCATATAAGTCATAGCATTCGCAGATAAAAAGTTATAGACGAATAAAAAACTATCTGTTTCCCCACTAAGTGGCACCACTCCTTTAAGTCCCTTAGGCCCATGTTGTTCGGGGCCCCAAGCCTAAATCCTTGTTTGGCGCTTTATAAGGGTTGTTTTAGCCCAAAATAGGTTTTGGGTTTCAAAAACTCATTTTTACACAAAAGTTCATTTATTACCCCGACGGTATACTTTAGTCGTTTTGGGTTTAATCGTTTTGGGCGCACCCCAGCATGAACGCGCTTGTACCGGAAATTTAACGCCCTATTGGACTGACCGAGTTCAGGTGACCAATTTTCGAATTTGGCCTAAGAGTTCGATATCCAAGCCGTTTGGGTCAAGATTAACTGAGAATCAAATCTAACCACGACACATGCACATGTGAGTTTTGATGCAAAAAGGTTTCTTGTGCAAGGAAAAGACTATTACTGACCTTTACATTGTCATCACTTTTATGAAAGCGAACACCGTTAATCGTGGCGAGAAACTCGCTTGGGCGAAAATTTTGGATTTTGCTTCCATCAAAATCCAGGATGACCAATCCCAATTTCTCATCGGCAACGGCTATAAGCCTAATATCAGAATTAACAGCGAAGTCCAAAGGTTCTTCCAGGTGCGTTTTCAGGACGAAAGCAATATTTGTGCGAGACGTTTGTGGAAGTATTTCATTTTCACAGTTTTGGCATTCAATAACGTCTTCAGCGCCGGTGCAGTCGCGGGAAATTTCGACGTTTTCGTCAGCTTCCATGGAAAGTACTGAGAGATATTGCGAAGAAATTTAGGCTTTCATCCTGAAACGGCAAAATATATAGAAATTTTTCCTTATAACGAATTCCAATTACGACAGCAATATCAATTATTATCCCACGTAATCCAGAAAATATTTTCATACAGCTTTTTCAAAATATAGTACGCATCTTGTCGTGTTTTCTAAAAGGAAATAAAAAATTAAGATTACCTGTCAAAACTATACTAAAAAGTGGCAAAATAAAATTCAATGAATAACTTTTGTGTATGTAACTGGAAAGTGTGTTATTTTGGCGACCTTTGCATAAAGAAGAATTTCTCTGAAGAACGATGAGGATAAGTCATTTCAAATGAGAAAACACAAACCTGAAAAGGCCCGACCTAATTTGATTTGCTTGGAGAGGCGCTTGGAAGGGCACTAAAAGACAACCCAATTCGGCTCTTTGCTGAGATTTTGAGTTGAAAAGAAAAGTATCTGTTTACGTTCCACTTTTAGGCCTTCGGGTCAGAGGGAACGTCACTAGTACGCAGAAAATGGCTTATTTTGGCCCTTAGATAGTATGAGCTCAAGCGAGGGTAGCTTTCAAGTACATATCCGGTCAAGAGTGGATCAAACTTATACAACAATTATACCATAAATATTACATATACAGTCAAATACCGTTCCCCAATTTCAAAAGTGTAGCCCTCAAAATTTACATTTTTAACACAAATAATCTATGGAAATGTTCATAGATGCCCTTATAGAATTTCTCAGACTATCCCTGTCATTTATTTTTGCTCTAAAGACCTTACCTCTCCCAGAGATGTCGTTTTTGGCACAGGTCTCAGATATTCACCGCTTCAGGCGACTCGACCCAAGAAAACCTTAAAAACACATTTGTCGTCAATCCAAATTTTTAATTTAAAATCGGACAATTTTTAGGGAACCTACAAACCATAGGCTACCGAATGACATATGACCAGATCTGACAAGCAAACAGTAGCAAAATAATATAACTATATTCTTTCTTAGAAATTTGCAGACATATAAAATTTATTTTCAAAAGCTTCTGCAAAGGTATTGTGTATTTGGTATAAACAAAAAAAAATTGTAAATATGTTTACCAAATTTGGGCAAAAATTTTATCAGCGCATATTTTTGTCTGTCCGTGAGGTTTTTTCGGGAGGGTTCTATCCAGGGCCGCAGCTTCATAGTGGTAAATCTGGTAATTACCAGGGGTTCAGCTTTTGGAACAAGCACCCCTAAGAATGCCTCAAAAATAAATTCACAAAAAAACAAAAGGGTCCCCCCTTTTGTTTTTGAAAAGTACCGGGGGTTCAAAAATGCCCAAGCTGCGGCACTGGTTCTATCCCGAACTTTTGCTCATCTGAATTTTCAAATGAGCCAGTCCTGTGGTCGGACGCGGAGCGCCCGACCTTCGCCTTTAGAATATGAGGAACTTAGAACATATAGGAATACATGTATACAAAATTTTTAACTGGACTCCAGTAGGGAGTCCCAAGCCGCTAGTATTCTCATAATGCTGTGACATGACACAGTCTCTGTCTGGACATGTGATTATGCCTGAATCTTCACTTATGCAATTATCAAGGCATCCAAACTTACACCTCTTAAGAACTTTGTCAATCGCTTTGTCCGAATTTGTGCAAGTTAAGCCCTATTAACACACCTGCGCTTTTCATTTGTATCAAACCGGAGCGGGACATTTCGCCAAAAGGATTTTTCGCCAAATCGTTATAAAAGGATTCTTTGCCAAAAGGATTCTTTGCCAAAAGGATTTTTCGCCATAAGGATTTTTCGCCAAATCCTTATAAAAAGGATTTTTCGCCAAATCCCTATAAAAAGGATTTTTCGCCAAAAGGATTTTTCGCCAAATCCTTATAAAAAGGATTTTTCGCCAAATCCCTATAAAAAGGATTTTTCGCCAAAACCCTGTAAAAATTAATTTTTGGCAATGTATTCGATGTTTTCATTCTTTTTCGTCCAAGAATGTAATGTTGCGAACAAGTCACATGACTTTTTCATGTAAATATTGCACTTTCCGCTGATTCATCCTCAAATTTTCATCTTCTAATTGTTCCTATGCTTAACCACAGGAACTTGCTTTTAGCCTAAACACCCCTTATAAGGGCATACTGAAAAAGGGTATTCACCGGAATGCTCCCTCGAAAAACGCACGATACACTGATGATATGTATGTAAAAGTTGTTTTCTTTGTAAAAGCAAAAAAGTGCGAAAAACAATTCCAAGATTGCTTCTAGAACGTACTAGAATTTTGGAATAACACCTCTCCGGTAGGTGTCTGGTACCTACCTATTAGGTTATTTTAACACAGTGTACGTACTGTATAGGTATGTGATCCTCAGTAGGTACATCCGCCACCCAACCTGCAGGTTAAAGTTAAAACAACCCTTAAAAGGCGCCAAACAAGCCTTTAGGCTTAAGCTCCCGAACAACCCTTACGTTAGGTTTCTGTACACGCCTAAACGGACTTAGTCTTAGGCTTAAGCTCCCGAACAACCCTTATAAGGCGCCAAACAAGGATTTAGGCTTGGGGCCCCGAACAATATGGGGCCTAAGGGACTTAATCTTAGGCTTAAGCTCACGAACAACCTGACTGCCGATGGCCTTTGTTCCGTTTTTGTTAACATACTATGAATAAACGTCTACTTTAGAAGGATTTGGCGAAAATAGTTGGCGAAAAATCCGTTTTATAAGGATTTGGCGAAAAATCCTTTTGGCGAAAAATCCGTTTTATAAGGATTTGGCGAAATATCCTTTTGGCGAATAATCCTATAGCCGTATCAAACGTGTTGCCATTCAATATTATTTTCCTCGGGTTTTGACCTTATCAACAACAGACGCGTCTTCTTTTTGGTTGATAATATATTCGTTGAAGTTTCCTTCAAATTAAGGGAAACTAATTATTAAAATGTCATTTAATCATGGAATATAAATATTTGTACGTTTCGCTTTTCAGTTTCACTTTTAAATGTGTGCAAGATCGATCGCTATTTATGAGTTTTAGTTTATTCGGAGACAAATTTTAGTTTTTCTACTTCCGGAAATGGAAATGAAAATGCATGCCAAACTAGAGCTGAGTGGCTGTGTACAATAGTTAAGATTTTCGGTCAAAAATCAGTGTCATGAAAAATCTGCGCATGCCGGGCATAATTTTAACGACTATTTCACTTTCTTTTTTCTCCCATTCCCCCGGTAATTCTACGGTGAAAATAAATTTTGGAATCCTTTTGGTAAAAATGTGTAGTTTTACAAAGCTGCAAACTCTCACAAAACGACCGCTTTAATTTAAAAAATTAGAAAAAACTAGCTATTTTCCAGATACCTGCAATCATATGAACAATTTTTATTAAAGCTGTGTTTGTATTGATTTTATGGGACACATGTTTTGTAGCTCAATCTTCTAACTATGCTCAACGTCAGCCAGTTTGTTATACTGTTGGACTGCTGCTACTGATATTTCATGCAAAGATTCATGAACGTACTAGCTGAAGCTTTGGATGAGAAAAAATGTTTTTCTCGCTGTCTCATGCCAGGCGTCCGGTGCATTTTTGTCATTCTATGTTGAGAAAGAACAGGTTTGACTGGTGCGTTTTCATGTTTTTTCATGAAATGATCATTAAAGCAGCAGTCTAACAATAGAAACGACACTTCCTGCTTAAGTCATTTCTTAAGCCAAAGTGTGAAGGCTAAGCATAAAAGTATGCGCTTTGAAGAATTTATTCACTTGATGTCTGCTTGTGATAGCGCAGAAAAAAGCCTGTCTGCGCAGGAAAAAAGAGCGATAACTTATGATTTACCAATTTTATAACATTTCATTTTTGGTAAATTTTAGGATTTTTCACACATAAAATGATTCGACTCATATTTTGTCTTTCTCTATTCCTTTGCTTCACAAATGCCGCCGTCCACAAATTCATGGCTCACCCCTACCTGGTGGAGGATAAAACAGCCATAAGCCATCGTAATACCATTCGAAGCAGACGTTTGATAGAAAACCACGAAAATTTGCCAGAATTCTTATCTAGCTATGAACTGGAGCCTAGTTTGGGTCTCAGTCGATCAAATGATTCATATTATATTTACATTGCTAACGTTACGATCGGGACTCCAGGTAAATGAGAAAATTTTCATCCTCAAGCTCTTGTGAAAATGGTATTGAAATGCCGGAGAATTTAAAGGTAAAAAATTCCTTTATTAAAAATCGATGCCTAGACTATAGGCCCTAGACGCCCTAACGCCTCTAGGCCCTAGAGGCGTTATATTAAAGGGATGTTGCAGCTTGGAGCGTCAGGTGTTGTATTACAGGTATATCATGATTTTTAGCTCAAACTTTTGTAATGGAAATTGACTTGTGGGAAGGAACCGATTTGTGTGTGCTCGGCCCAAATGCTAATTTGAGGTAGATTATATAAATATTTGGAATAAATTACATAAAATATTTGTGCTACCACAGTAATATTTTTATTTGTCTAATCTATTATATAAATTTAAGCAAAGTGTCTTCAAAGGTCCCTTCCAAACACGTCTTCTATCCAAGGTAACATACTAAAGTAAAATTTGTAAATATCATATATATTATGATATATTTCTCGTACTTTACAGCGATTCAAGCTCATATGTTGATAAGAAGGGAAACTTTTCTGATTATGTTTGCGGCAAAGGGCGGAATGCAAGTGATAAAGTCAAGGTAAGAATGTCGATTCAGGAACCTTCCATTTACTCGACACAATCGCGTCCGGCCAAACCTGTCGGATAAGTGGAAGTGTCGGATAACTGGGTGGAGCTTCAAAATCGGTTCAATTTGCGTCATTTTTGGTTTGAATTTTGCATTGCCATACAAAATTTTGTTATTTCTAGGTAATTTTTTCGTTTTTTGTTACATTAAAAAATTTTGCTGTCATTTTGCAGCTTTTTTTAATTTTTTACCCGGCCAGGAAATTTTTTTCACCGCGAGGAAAAATTTTTCAAATTAGCGCCACTTTGGCGCAATGATGTCGGATAAACTGGATTTCTTTTATATTTAGGTTCACTGTACTTAGAAACGCAATTATTTAGCAGAAATTAAGGTTGATCAAATTTCCGCAAACGTAGTGATGGGTGTCATCGATCGGATCAGCTACTATTTCAAATACTATCCCATCGACGGAATCCTAGGCCTCACTCCTTCTGCTCCGGATACAAACGCGAATAACTTGGTGTCACAACTCATTGGTGGCTTAGATACGCCGATTATGACCTGGTGGCAAAACCAGTGGGTTCTAATTTTATCTGATAATTTGATCAGATTATTGAATTGAGGATTTGCAAAACTGTAATTGAAATTTTTTCGAAAAGGCATATTTAGCTATTTTTTGATGTGGTAAGCCCGAAAAGTGGGCTATTTTAGCTTTTGACACGACTTTTACGCGATTTGTTCTCTTATTAATGACCAAATTATTTCCACATGTATCAAAAAATAAAATAAAAAATTGCGTTTAAAAGAGTCTACTTATAATTGTTCATTAGCATACTTTGTACTGTTCATCAATTCATAAATTAGGTCTCACGGATCCGGACCAGCGCAACTCACCTTGGGTGGCGAAGACACAGACAATTGCAAATCTAATTATGTATACGGTCCTCAAGTATGGTCTTATGGTGGAAGTTACGGAGATTTTCGCGTTCATCTGACTTCTGCCAGCGTTGATGGGAAATCGGATTCTGAGGTATCCTAGAGCTTACACCAAGAGTTATCTTGGTGTCAATACCCAATATCAGTTAATTTAATCAACCAAATTTAGGTTGGTCTAAATACAACGCTAACTCTGTGGCCAGAGCAGGGCCACATTTACTGCAGTTACGATTTCTTCTACATTTTGACCAATGCGAGCAACGCTGTGTATAATTCCACCCTGGGAGTATGGCAAGCGGATTGTGATACGACTAAGGCGAAAAATGTCATTTTGAACATTGGCGGCTCTGGAAACGTAACTGATGGCTCAACCAAGAAGTTAATCTTAACGGGAGCAGATTATATAATCTATTCAGTAAGATTTTATTAGATTTTTGGCATCTTAAATAACACTAGGATAAATGTGACCCGTTGAAATGAAACTCGTAAAAACAGAAGACCGCAGGCATCAATGTATTTCGCACGAGCGCAAACGTGTGATTATTTTACTCTTTAAAATTCTATAGATTTATGAATTTACCGTACAAACGACTTTATATAAAATCATGGAACAATGTACTTACTTGTAAAACTCATATTATTTTAGAAACAATTTTCATTTCAGCCTTATTATGACATCTGCTTCATATATGCCAGTCCTTACGACACCTATCCCATAGTTGAACTATCGTACCTGTTTATGAACAATCACTGCTTGGCATACAACGCCAAAGCTCAAACTGTAGGCTTCGCCGATGCCAAATGGGTCAAAACGAATGCAAGAACCTAATAAATATGTCTCAAATAAATGTCTAAATAAAAAGAATGTTAATTATTAATATTTGCTTCATTGTTTCATAAAATTGCAACTTTGGTAAACATGTAAGAATGAATAACATGAATTTGGCCGAAGACCACTTCAAAAATGTGTAAAAGAGATAAAACAAGATTCACAAAAAGCGTCGGTGTCCTATTTTCAGATTGTTCCATGTTCATTTTCAATACTTAGAAAACGGTCGTCATGAATGTTTTTGTGAGCTTTGCCCATTTACTCAATTTTGGTTTTCAGAAATTCTATAATTTGAATCTATGGCATAGAAGTCTATATTTTAATTTAACACCAAAATTCCATTTTATTTTCCGGTCATTTACCATT
This sequence comes from Ditylenchus destructor, assembly GCA_022814885.1. Lineage (NCBI taxonomy): Eukaryota > Metazoa > Nematoda > Chromadorea > Rhabditida > Anguinidae > Ditylenchus > Ditylenchus destructor. Next base: position 3,904 of record JAKKPZ010000608.1, on the reverse strand, counting down.
TTTGTTATCGACTCTCGAAGTTTCCCTAAGGCGAGAATGGGGCCAAAATTGGGAATTTAGAAAAAACTTGGCGGCGAAGCCGCGGGGCACGCTAACTAGCGAATATATATTAACGAAGTCGAATAATAAATTATCTCAACACAATTTAACCAACGAAAGACGATCTCAATAAACGAAAGACGATCTCAATAAACATGCAGAGTATGAATGAATGAATCATGAGAGAACAAAGCGCTTAATTTAACATATATTCACATTTTCATTCCGTATGAATCAAAATATCAAAAAATGCAATTACAATGAAGAAAAAAATAAATAACGATGAAGGGAATAGAACCAAAAAGCATACGGACCGTGAAGCAACATCTATACCACCGTGCTGTGATCTCACATATTGGCTTTGTTATTGAAAAGGCCTATATACTAACACCATAACTTTAAACCCCCGTATCTTGACCAGGGGGCTTCCGCCGCAAAAATGGTCATATAAAAAATTTCATTCTTTTACTCATCCCTCTAGAGATTGGTAAAAAAATTTGAGTGGGGCCTTATTAGAGTAAAAATTTTCACAGTCAACACTTTTCCCTATTAGAGGAGGCTCTGTTCAGCATCAGGAAAAGAGCCTCCCCTAATAGGGAAAAGTGTTGACTGAGAAAATTTTTACTCTAATAAGGCCCCACTCAAATTTTTTTTCCAATCTCTACAGGAGACCCCTGCCGAGTAATCCCCCTCATTAAAAATTTTCAGCGGCTCCTTTTTACCCCTTTGTCATGCGATTATATTTTGGCGCAAATTTGAAATCGAGTTTGCCCTAAAAAAGAATTGTGAAGAGGGATTGTATAAAAAGTTGTAGCATTTTTCATGCTCATGGCCCTTATTTCTGGTATTCAAAGCATTCAAGGAGTTGTCTATTGCCAGAGCCCTGTGGTCAACTATGTTTTCGATTTTGTGGCATTACGTTAGTGTCGTTAACAATGCATTTTGGTCATATGTTTCGGGGAAGCAGGATTCCGATAGTTTACAGGGACATTGGGTTACCGGAAGATTTCATACTTTAACCTACTTAAACTTCCTAAATCTACGCCAGCATATATTTCCCATATATTTGTTCAATATAACAAGTTTTCTAAGCTAATTTTAGCTAAAATGTATGCTGAAAAAGGCGACAACCGGCAGCATATCTGCCGCAAAACGATAATCTCCTAATAGTTTTCAGTCGGATGGTTTGCTGGATGACGGTTTTGTATGTTTTATACATTCTACAAAGTTGCTAAATATCTGAGTGTCTAACTACACGTTAATTGTGCAAAAAGATCGGGTCGCTTAGGTCGATAGCTGCTTTTATCTAATGAATAGCACATGTAAGCACTTATCGATAGCTGCCTCTGTCTTCTATGGCAGTGAAGCACCTTGACCCGTGGCGTTATGATGTTATTATTTATCTTTTAAGCAATAGTTAAATTTTTCATAAAATGTTTCCAAAAGCCATTGGTGGTCTTTTTTTATTTGTTGCTTTGCATAGCGTAAGTGCTTTGATTTGCTTCAGTGAATTGTACTGATAATTTTTGCAGTTCATCTCTCCAAAAAGCTGTTTTATATTTAAAAATACTGTTTTATAGTTACGAATCGCTTTCAGAGATTATTGAAATTTGTGCGAGAAACCAAAATAAAATAATGACTTTGTGAAGGAAACACTAACCAGGAACACTCACCTGGGGAAACGTGATGCCTAGGAATTTACCCCAACTTGTGGCCATTCGAACGGTACCAGACTTTTTTCCCCATGCCCCTTGAAAAAAAAAGTTAGCCGGATACGGAAAATTGGATTTTTACAAGGAAAATGCGAGAAAATCCGACATCAGAGGCCGTTTTCGGGCGTTTTTGTCTATTAAAGTGTCAAAAATAACGTTATATCCGTGTTCCCCGTAATTTTTTGGGTAAGATAGGGCCTTTTTCAGAATTTTGAGAAAAAAATTTTTTCACGTTTTTTCACCTGGTAGCAAAAAAACGTGAAAAAAATTTTTTTTTCAAAAAATTCTGAAAAAGGCCCTATCTTACCCAAAAAATTACGGGGAACACGGATATAACGTTATTTTTGACACTTTCATATACAAAAACGTATCTCTATTCTCTCTCTATTCATTCACTATTCATTCTCTCTATTCTCATCACCTATAATCGGTTTATTGTGATCGCTTTTCCTGGGATCTACTTCCTATTTGTAGTATTCCTTATAATAAAATTTCGAGATAGAGGAATTACGCCCTCTTCAGAACTTAGTGTGAGTCAAGAGTTAGAATATACAGTCAAACCCCGATAACAGTCGCGTCTCGGGACCGGCTCCAGAGGCGACTGTTATCGGGGGACGACCGTTATCGGGGTTTGACCATTTTTGAAGGCAAAAGTGTCGTAAAAATGCCATTTTTGTATTTTTATGCTGTTTTTGGCCCTCTTATGCATTTACGCATTAAAATGACACTATTTTACCTTAATTTACATATATAAAACCGCTATTTTTCAGGTTTTCGGGAAGAAAAATTGAAGAACAATTTTGAAAATTAGGGAAAAATGTTCAAAATTTTCTCCGGCGCCGGAAAAAAATGTCATGTGGTACCCCCTATGCGTTTTTATTTTTCGCGCGCAGCCTCCCGGCGGCGCGACTGTTATCGCGGTTTTGGCGACCGTTATCGGGGTATATTTAATGGGAAAATCGTCGGGACCGGGACCAGAGGCGACTGTTATCGGGGTTTGACTGTATATCCCAGATAAGGCAGTAATCACAAGATGCCAAATCTAAACTGTGCCGGGTTATAGTGGGTTGTTTTGGAATGCAATTTTGCAGGCTAAACCGCGGTGGGACAAATCTTTTTTCTAATGGATTCTTCAAAGCGGACATGGCCTAACAGCAGATTTTTGGTTGTTTTCCTAATCAAAAAATCGCTTAAATGGCATTTTAAGATTTTTACCGTGAGTTTTTTCGATGCCATTTTTGCCTCCAAGAAGTCTCTCAACAGAAAATTACTCATTTGAGATGAAATCTATAATAGATAAAATTTATGGTAAGGTAATAAGTTGTGTGGCCAACTTTAGACATTCCTGCAAGTCTTGATAACGTCAATTTTTGTTGTGTTGACTTCTGTTGGCTTTGTTTATCAAGAACGTTTGAAATTCTGGCGTCGCCTGGTTTATATTGGCTATATGATGTACCAAGGTGAGGACAGGGCAGGATAATATCAGAAATCGTTTATTTATCAAAAATAAATATTTCAGGAAGTCCAGCACTTACTATTATCCAGAGTCAATGGGAATGAACGTTTGAATTGGCGGGTTGTTGCCTGCATGCCAAGAGTGCCTTTGCATGCAGGCTAAGAGGCTATATAAGGCATTTCGTGACAATATGATGAAACCTCTACATAGTAAATCGACCCCGCTGAGTCCAAATCCTGGATCAGCAGGGTTTTCATATGTCCTTATTTCTAAGATTTGTTCTTATTTTTAGGGTCCAAATCTTAGAAAAATAAAATGTCCTTATTTCTAAGATTTGTCCTTATTTTTGGCCAATGTTCTTATTTTGTCCTTATTTCACGCAATATCCAATTTCAAATGGGAATTTTTGAAATAAAAGCAACTTTTCCTAAAAATTTTCGCCTGCGGCGCTATTTGGATGCCATTTTTTCTCCAAGTATTTAAAAATAGTGCAAATTTTTATGAATATCGCCTAAAATTGAAAAATTTTCGCCTGCGGCGCTATTTTTTCATTCATGCAGAATAAAACATTGGCATTATAGTTTCGGCGCGAATTTTAAAAATTTGAAAAAATGCACCCCTAAGAATACACTTGGAAAAAATTTTTGCCAAAAAACCATAGGGGGGACCCTATGGTTTGAAAAAATTATAAAAATGT
>JAKKPZ010000607.1:0-24541 GCA_022814885.1 Ditylenchus destructor | reverse complement strand
ACCAAAAAGGGCATTTTAGTACCAAAATTGTCAGTCTTAGCGCTCAGAAAAACGATAGTGGCCGTTTTCAGCGAGGAAAAATCCATTTTGGTAACAAATCCGAAGTGTAACTCCCCGAATTGGGTTTCCATCGAATGATCTTCTTAGTGCATAGTATAAATGAAAATGGCTTAGCTGAGCCACTTTTTCAATTTATTGGCTTTTAGTTTTGATTTTTTAGCTTTGAACTATTTGCTTCCTTGTTTTTATAGCTAATAGATCGAAGCATTTTGTTCACCGATTTTGGCTGCTATCAGTCCCTCAAATTTTACTCATGTGGTTCATTTTTGACCTCAAATATTGTTTTTTGTCCTAAATTTGCACCTCCAAGAAAACGGATTTTAGGCAAAGAGTTCCCTTCAGTCACATTCTTAATATTTCTCAATTTTTTCAGACTCCCATGTCCAACTTTGTACCCCCAAAACCCCGATGCCATTTTCGATACCTCCTCAGCCACGACTGGTCGCCGATCCTGGAAACGTCGCGCCGGACAATGACGAATATTTTATAAGCGAACCCGCTAGAGGATCAATGATCGTCCAGCCCCAAAATTTATTTTTCCCAAATATGGTTCAAAGGCCGAATGTTGCATTCTTTGACGATTTTATGCTCCGACGAAAGTTCAACCGACTGAAATCGTATCAAGAGCAAAACAATCGGCCGCCTTTGAGACCGGTAAACAATGAGTCACCTCCGGCAGCGGTAATGCACAGTCCTCCGAAAATGAATAGTCTTCCTGGAAAATCGGAAGAGAATCCTGGAATGAGCTGGAAGAGTTATGTGGGAAACATTACGAAGCAGAAGGACCAGATGGACGTCGGCGCCGCTGGCACTAAGCCAAATGATATTCGGATTGAGACTGAGAATCCAGAAAATAATTCCTGGTAATCGTCTATTTTAATATAAGCCAGATATCATTTCCGATCGAAGGATTCATATTGAAATTAGCTAAATTTAAGTCGAAATTAGTTAATAATATAGCTCATTTTAGCTAAATTTTGGCTAAAACTGTGAAAAAATTTTTCCAACAATTTCTCCCGCGCCGCCTGAACCAAAACAAAAGGGGAGACCCTTTTGTCAATAGCGAAATATTTGATGTAACAAAGAGATGAAATCGCCTTTTTTGGGCACCTTTCACTATGTTGGCCATAAATCTGATGTTACTCATTATATGTCAACCAAAAGTGGCTTTAGCCAGAAAAACTCTGTGCTCTGATTTGGTCTCTTCTACACTGCGTGCTATTTCTTTGTTAAAGCCAAAAAAAAAAAGCGGGACACCGGCAGCACAACCATTTCCTACTTTTGTTTTTAATTTTTTGCTATTGTACGGCTGCTTTAACCAGGATGAGATTTGGCCCTTGCACAAAGGTAGGGCTTTCTGAAACAAATAAACCTTAAAAAGCCTTTAAACTGGGTGTCCTTTGTAAGCCTATTAGCCCCCAAAAATGTGTGGGCAAAGGGCGTTGAATTGTTGGGGGCTAAGTTTGGCTAATTTGGCTTAAGGCTTGGGAGCAGTTGTAGAAGAATTGTTGTCTGTTCGTCGCTTACTCCTCACTCAAATCAGCCTCTTGTTGTGTGGAAAATTTGACCTAATTTTTGAAGAAATTGGCAGCAACAGACAACAACCCTTTTCACAATGAGCTTGGCTTAGGGCCCCCAACAGATTCAACGCCCCAACTTAGGCCCCCACACAATGTTGGGGGCTAATTAGGTTCAAAGGAACCGACCGGGAAGGGTTTTAATTTTGGGTCTTTGTTATTTTATTTACTTTCAGAAAGGCCTAAAATTTTCCTTTTTGCAAGGGCCAAAATCTCATCCCTGGCTTTAGCAAGCCGTTCGACTGTATCAGTTCATTTCCTCCCTGTGACCTTATTTCAGTTCAATCATCAAATATTTTTTTAAATGAACAATGCAATTAACATTCTTGAATATTTTCGGCCACCGGAGAACCACACTTTCGACATGACAAATTTCAATACCAATGAAACAATGGAAAGTGCACCGCTGGCTGTCGATCCCGAATTTCAAATGGATAATTTCCCGTTACTTAACGCCTCCATTCCATCAAATGCGAGAGAAAAAAGGTCAGAACGAAAGCAAATGGAAAAGTGCAATGTGGTTTGCCGGCGGATGTGCCTGAGGATATGCCCGCATGTCAGAGCTGGAGAGCGGAAACGAGCCAGTGGCGATGGGAACTGCGAACTTGGATGTATGGAGAGGTGCAATAGTAAATGTCGGGAATAAGAAATGTATCTATTTTAATGCAGATTTTTATGATTTCAGATAAAAATATTTTGCTCCAATAAATAGAATATTATAAATGTGGTGTCGCAAACTGTGTCCCCATGCCTCCGGAGGCGGAGCCAGAGGCGACCCTCGAAAAATAGCGGAAGCGCCTCCAGGCAGGGCCTATCTTACTAAGATTGGGCTTTGCGTGATTGGGTTTTTCGACCTTTTTACAAACATCTGAAGGAGTTTTTGGTCTTGTTAGAAACCTAAAACTTTAGGATACATTTTGGTACCAAACACTAACCTGTGGAACGAACAAACAAACTCGCGCAAAGGGTTTGAAAAACATGCCCAGTCTTAATAACATGAAGGCCAACGACACTACAATACCCTCAACTAGCGCTTTGGGACTACGGGAGACTGAAAAATTAGTTGTCTAATGAATACCTTTATGTTCTAAGTTTCCTCGCATTCTAAGGGGGAAGGTCGGCGGACACGGAGTTTTTGTTACCGGACATTTTGATACCGCTATCAAATTTTGTATTTGCACTTAAAATGATCATAACTTAGCTCAAACTTAAGCTTTGCGTGATAGCTTAAAATGACCCTAGGATTCAGGCGAACACTCTAAACTCCCGATCAACCCTTATAAGGCGCCAAACAAGCAGACAAAATAAGCACCCCTAAGAATGAGGTCCCAAATTTCTGGAACAAATACCTGACAGACAAAACTAAACACCCCTAGGAATGCAACTTTCTGTAAATTTAGGTACATTTTAGGTATATTTAGCTAAATTTTGAATTCAAATTCGGATTCCTCGCAAAAAGTTACCCTAAAATGGGTACATTTTAAAAATAAGCACCACTAAGAATGCACCTTTGAAAAATGAAATAGGCACCGCTAAGTAGAAGTAACGTCTCCGAAGAGTGCAATGGAGAGACATCACTAACTTACTATAAGGATGTCAACGGTTTTGATGATTCTAACAGAATCGAAAACGAATGATCCCATGGCATGATTGCTATCACAACGTTCCCCAGCATGACAGCTTTATAATGATTCCAAAAGCTCGTTTAGAAGTTCGGAAAAATGTGTCAAAAAATCCAAACACGCAAGAAAACCATCATTGGTAGTAAGATAGGCCCCTGGCGAAATTTGGATGAAAATTTGACAAAAACTGGAGGGGGGGGACCTGTTTACTATCAAAACGATTAGGCAGAAACAGACACCTGTCTGGTCATAACACGTCGTATCGAAAATAATTTTGTTAATTTTTGACGCACTTACTGTTAAAACTTAAAAATAACACCAAGTTCGTACTTCTCTCAAAATTCTGAGCCCGATTAATTTTCAGAATCGAAGATACAAATTATTTGGCAATTTCTATACTTCTCGTTAATACCGTAAAGATTCGCGTGGCTCAACCAATGATTACCTCGAAAATTCTGGAATATTCTTTCTACATCCATTTTCTGTCTATACATAAACAGTGCAACATTGAAAAACTTTATATCACAGAACATTCCAATCAGCGTTCAGTGATATTGAACAGGTGCAAATTTTCATAACAAGAAGTAATCTAGCTATATAAACAGGTATGAAGTGAATATTTGAACTTTTTGGCATGCAAGCACAGCATTGTCTTGATTGTTGATTTCTTGAACTTTTTATTAACGGGAGTCCAATTTTCATCGTACCAGGTGAGACGAAATGCTACATGCGATGTGGAGTCCTTGAATTTCTGAAATAAACAGGTAAACTATTTACTATCTTACTAGCACTTTGACTAGGGAGGGAGTATGAAAAATTAAACCAGTATGTTCTAGGTTCCCTCACATTCCAAGGGGAAGGTCGGGCGCTTCGAGCTCGACCACAGGACTGGCTCGCCACCTGCGGTGGCTTGCAAACTCAGACTCTGTCCGAGTGTGTCTCAGTCTGACATTCAAACTGAGTGAAAATATGAAAGTGAAAATAAGCATTGGATAAAATGCACTTGCCGGAAATTTTGGACAGACAGACAGAAATAAGCACTGGATAGAATGCAAATTGGGTAAATTTAGGTACAGTAGACCTTAATTTCGGATTCCCCGCAAAAAGTTACCCTAAAATAGGTGCATTTCAAAAATCGGCACCCCTAAGAATGCACCTTTGAAAATGAAATAAGCATCCTAAAAATGACTTCCAAAACCGTGGAACGGACGCATGTCACTAACTTACTATAAGGATCAAAAATTTTTAATCTGTTAGTAGCACAGTGAGAAAGATACTAGAAATCCACCTGGCAAGCCCTACATGGACTACTATGGCAAGGGGGGTTTTCATTACACTTTTTTCACAAAAAATGTGAAAGAGATTACATGTTAATAAGTAGGTTCATTTGGGTAAATTTAGGTACAGTAGACCTCAAATTCGAATTACTCGCAAAAAGTTACCCTAAAATAGGTGCATTTCAAAAATCGGCACTGCATTTCAAAAATCCCTAAAATAGGTTCATTTGGGTAAATTTAGGTACAGTAGACCTTAAAAAACTTCATTACACTTTTTTCACAAAAAATGTTCAAAAAAAAATTTCAAAAACGTCTACAGTATGACGACGGTATTTAAAACTGATACTTGACTTACTTCTGTCACAGCGTCGACGAGTGCTTCGCTGTCGCTGTGTTCGATTTCACTGCGAATTTCCAGCTTTTTTCCAATGTCATTGCTCGCGGGTTTGAATAGAAACTCGACAATTTCGTCTATTGGAATGCGAGGTGTGGAATTTAGAACGCAGGTGGAATCCCAGATGGAAAGACTGTTCAAAGTGCAGCTGTTGAGGATTTCGGGAAGCCATTGAAACACCTTGTTTCCATCCAGAACCAGATCTTGAGAATTTGAAATAGTCTTGATTAAATCGCGCTTTGGATTGGGGATGTCGCAAGTATTGACGTGCAGTTCTCGACCTGAAGAAATGTTTAGATGTTATGGCAAAAGATCTCAGGTATGTAAGCACAGGGACACTCTGATCTACATCCCTACCGAGAAATACGAAATTTGCACAGAATAAATGAAAACTTTTCCTAAGGATTCATTCTCACACAAGACTTTTTCCCAAGAAAACGAGTAGAATTTTCCAATCAGGGCCTATAATTTGGTTCACTGCCAAAAATACCCCAAGAATGATATTTTGTTCTCGCAAAATATTTAGTAATGCATTTGATATATTGATATGCGTTATAAACGCAAAGAAGGAAGAAGTTTTGTTAGATTGATATTGTATGATAAACAATAAACATCGTTTCGCCCATAATCTGAGACAATGTTCATTTTTAAGACGTAAGGTTTGGGCATCTTCAGTCAGACCCTTATACTATACTACTACCATAGTATTTCTCGTGGTATTTTTAAAAGAGATACTATTATCCACACGGGGCATGTAGCACCGTTTGAATTCGCTCGTTGTTAGAGCAGGCGCAGTAGTGGAGATGCGTGCCTTGGCATGCAGGCTAGGAGGCTTTTCGAGACAATATGATGGAACATCTTAAGAGTAAATCGACCCTGCTGAACCCAAATCCGGGATCAGATTTGATCTTAGAACTTTTTCCTTTAAAATATGGAGAAAGTGTTCATCTAAAATTTGGTTCACTGCCAAATACCCCAAGAAAATTTTTGTTCTAGCAAAATATATTTTAACACAATATTTCTCGTTCCTCGAATCCAAAAATATCCACATCAAATCAAATGGAAATCTACCTTTGAACACGTGTTCAATCCTTTCGAGACGCACATTTCTGTTTGAAATGATTGTGTTGTTGAAGCGAACGAATTTGCATAGCGGAAGTTGTCTGAGAAAGTGCTTTTGGAACGATGTCACGAGCGGAACACTGTTGACTCTCCAGAAGCGATCGACACTCAATTTGTCCAGGACCAAATAAGGCGTAGTAGCGAAGTCTTTTTTCTGCACATGCTGCAGGCGGTCAGAGATTGTGGACAAACGTAAAAGTTGAGAGCGTTTCAGGAAGGATAAGGCGCTGCTTAGAAGATCGAACATAAGGGGTTTGGAGATGAACTTCATCTAAAAAGTGCGATTTGTTTTATTTTGTTTTTCCGCGAAAAATCGTCACTGTATTATATTCATGTATTATATTAATAAAATAGTTACCTGAGAGTTTTGATTTTTCCGTTGTTTCCTTGTACTCGGACCTTTCATTATTGATACTTTGGAAACATTACACATTGCGGAACGGAGACTGTACTTTGCCATGGCTTTGACTGTTGCAGGCTGTAGCGGCTTAAATATTGGTTTGGCCGGAAATTCGTGTCGGTGTTTTTAAATATAATTTTTTTCTCACGTAACGCAAGAGTGCCTATGAGTGTTATATACCGTTTGATAGCCAAGAGTTTTCTCCATGCAACCATACTTAAGTTATGTTTTTGCTTTGTAAAAAATTGTTAGCTATTTGTGATTCCATGAAAAATTTCAAAATCACCAATTTTTGAGCTATTTTTATATCTTTTGTGTGCAAAAATATTAGGCATTCTATTTCCAATTGTGCAATATTATAGAGCAATATCAGCTCTAATACTTACCTTTTACAGAACATTTTTTCGTTTGATGGCTGCAGAGATATGACCATTTTAAGAAATGACGTCGCTCGAAAAATAGAAAATTTCGATTTTTGCAATTTTTTCAGTTTATGTCTCAACTTTGAGCGGTCATATCTCGCAGAATTTCAAAGCAAAAGTTATTCTGTAAAAAGTATGTTGTAGAGCTAGACCTTGTCTACAAATACCGCAATGCCGCTTTTTAGAATAGTGCCAAAAGATAAAAAAAAATTCTCCATGAAAGTTGCTAAAAATAACCCAAAAAACAATTTTTTGGGTGTGCTTTCTTAGAACTATCATAAAGTAATAGCTACATGTAATGATAAAGCTTGCTACATACGGCTTGAAAGAGGAATGAATGTGCTACCGAATGGTATGTAACACTCAAGAAAAACAGCGCTTTAGATTAATAAAATTGACTTTGAAAACACCGACAATAATTTCCGGCTAAACCAATAGCAAAGATATTTTACTGGCTATTGTCTGAATTTCTGAATCTATACGAATATGCACTCAGCTTTGGCTAAGGTAAAAAGCTTTATTCATACAGGGGTGATTAATTAGAGGATTTACAGTACTTTATTCATATTTTTGATCCGCTTGTAACAAATGTGCATTTTAGTTGTTCCAACCAAATAAAAATTATTGGAATAGGCGGTTACGGTAATGTACTGATAGGCCAACAACATTAATTATGATGTCATAAAGCAGTAAGAGTATCATTTCGATATTAAAGTCATAGAAAATGTGAATGGGAGAATTGGCCGAGAATTCTTCTCGAAACTTTGTTTCCACACTCTTCGCATATGTAAAAAACAAAGTCAGACAAGGCAAGCGAAAACAAGACAGCCAATAAAATAACTGAAATAAATGTACAAGGTGTGTCCAATGATTATCTTAACAATTTTTGGAAAAACTATTGTCAATCACTTTTGATAAGATTAACATGATTGACATTTGTGGATTTTGAAGAGTGAATTTTGAAAACTAAATTGCCCTAAATTTTCATGCGACTTCCATAATGCAGAATTGTATTCGATCGAAACATCATCAATCCATGTTCGGGTACATGGGAAGATCACCAATAAACCCGAAATGAAAGATGATAAAATAACTTTATTTCATACAATCGTTCTTGTTGGGATATGTGTAACGAGGGATGATGAACATATTACGACGCATGCTTAGAAATAGTTTTCCGGAAAATGTCAGGAATTTTGAAAAGGTGCCAAGAACCATGATATGAAACCATATGCAGAAGGTTGTCTGGAAAAGTTCGAAAAATCCGACTGCATGCGTGTTTTGGCTTCAATTTTTAGTTTTTCCAGATTTCTGTCGATAGTATTTGTTCGGTTGGCAAGATTTATGAAAAAAAGAATATGATTTTAGACAAAAAATCAGCTGTCTTAAAAGGATAATTTCTAAGGCCGTTTTTGCAGATAATCCGATTCCGATGTCAATTCTGACTCTAGACACACGTATGAAAATTCCCCCCCCCCGATAATCAGTTTCCCCCCCCCTCCGATAAGCGCAAAGCACCGAAAATTTTTTGTATTGCTTAGTGTATCTGGCGTAAATGATGATCGCAAATTCGGATATTGATTTATCCAACTTGGGAAACCAGGGTTTTTCATTTGAACTATGGAACCTTTGATCCGAAAATTGTTTCACGGGTATTATTGGATTCTTCTTAATCAAAACGTGTTTGGGGAAAAACCAAAGGCATTTTAGTACCAAAATTGTCAGTCTTAGCGCTCAGAAAAACGATAGTGGCCGTTTTCAGCGAGGAAAAATCCATTTTGGTAACAAATCCGAAGTGTAACTCCCCGAATTGGGTTTCCATCGAATGATCTTCTTAGTGCATAGTATAAATGAAAATGGCTTAGCTGAGCCACTTTTTCAATTTATTGGCTTTTAGTTTTGATTTTTTAGCTTTGAACTATTTGCTTCCTTGTTTTTATAGCTAATAGATCGAAGCATTTTGTTCACCGATTTTGGCTGCTATCAGTCCCTCAAATTTTACTCATGTGGTTCATTTTTGACCTCAAATATTGTTTTTTGTCCTAAATTTGCACCTCCAAGAAAACGGATTTTAGGCAAAGAGTTCCCTTCAGTCACATTCTTAATATTTCTCAATTTTTTCAGACTCCCATGTCCAACTTTGTACCGCCAAACCCGATGCCATTTTCGATACCTCCTCAGCCACGACTGGTCGCCGATCCTGGAAACGTCGCGCCGGACAATGACGAATATTTTATAAGCGAACCCGCTAGAGGATCAATGATCGTCCAGCCCCAAAATTTATTTTTCCCAAATATGGTTCAAAGGCCGAATGTTGCATTCTTTGACGATTTTATGCTCCGACGAAAGTTCAACCGACTGAAATCGTATCAAGAGCAAAACAATCGGCCGCCTTTGAGACCGGTAAACAATGAGTCACCTCCGGCAGCGGTAATGCACAGTCCTCCGAAAATGAATAGTCTTCCTGGAAAATCGGAAGAGAATCCTGGAATGAGCTGGAAGAGTTATGTGGGAAACATTACGAAGCAGAAGGACCAGATGGACGTCGGCGCCGCTGGCACTAAGCCAAATGATATTCGGATTGAGACTGAGAATCCAGAAAATAATTCCTGGTAATCGTCTATTTTAATATAAGCCAGATATCATTTCCGATCGAAGGATTCATATTGAAATTAGCTAAATTTAAGTCGAAATTAGTTAATAATATAGCTCATTTTAGCTAAATTTTGGCTAAAACTGTGAAAAAATTTTTTCCAACAATTTCTCCCGCGCCGCCTGAACCAAAACAAAAGGGGAGACCCTTTTGTCAATAGCGAAATATTTGATGTAACAAAGAGATGAAATCGCCTTTTTTGGGCACCTTTCACTATGTTGGCCATAAATCTGATGTTACTCATTATATGTCAACCAGTGGCGTAGCCAGAAACTCTGTGCTCTGATTTGGTCTCTTCTACACTGCGTGCTATTTCTTTGTTAAAGCCAAAAAAAGCGGGACACCGGCAGACACAACAATGATAAACATAGACAATTTTACAAAAGCGAAAGAAGCTCTAGAAATTTCTAGAGCTTCTTTTGCTTTTCAAATGGATAATTTCCCGTTACTTAACGCCTCCATTCCATCAAATGCGAGAGAAAAAAGGTCAGAACGAAAGCAAATGGAAAAGTGCAATGTGGTTTGCCGGCGGATGTGCCTGAGGATATGCCCGCATGTCAGAGCTGGAGAGCGGAAACGAGCCAGTGGCGATGGGAACTGCGAACTTGGATGTATGGAGAGGTGCAATAGTAAATGTCGGGAATAAGAAATGTATCTATTTTAATGCAGATTTTTATGATTTCAGATAAAAATATTTTGCTCCAATAAATAGAATATTATAAATGTGGTGTCGCAAACTGTGTCCCCATGCCTCCGGAGGCGGAGCCAGAGGCGACCCTCGAAAAATAGCGGAAGCGCCTCCAGGCAGAGATTACTAAGATTGGGCTTTGCGTGATTGGGTTTTTCGGCCTTTTTACAAACATCTGGAGGAGCTTTTGGTCTTGTTAGAAACCTAAAACTTAAGGATACATTTTGGTACCAAACACTAACCTGTGGAACGAACAAACAAACTCGCGCAAAGGGTTTGAAAAACATGCCCAGTCTTAATAACATGAAGGCCAACGACACTACAATACCCTCAACTAGAGCTTTGGGACTACGAGAGACTGAAAAATTAGTTGTCTAATGAATACCTTTATGTTCTAAGTTTCCTCGCATTCTAAGGGGGAAGGTCGGCGGACACGGAGTTTTTGTTACCGGACATTTTGATACCGCTATCAAATTTTGTATTTGCACTTAAAATGATCATAACTTAGCTCAAACTTAAGCTTTGCGTGATAGCTTAAAATGACCCTAGGATTCAGGCGAACACTCTAAACTCCCGATCAACCCTTATAAGGCGCCAAACAAGCAGACAAAATAAGCACCCCTAAGAATGAGGTCCCAAATTTCTGGAACAAATACCTGACAGACAAAACTAAACACCCCTAGGAATGCAACTTTCTGTAAATTTAGGTACATTTTAGGTATATTTAGCTAAATTTTGAATTCAAATTCGGATTCCTCGCAAAAAGTTACCCTAAAATGGGTACATTTTAAAAATAAGCACCACTAAGAATGCACCTTTGAAAAATGAAATAGGCACCGCTAAGTAGAAGTAACGTCTCCGAAGAGTGCAATGGAGAGACATCACTAACTTACTATAAGGATGTCAACGGTTTTGATGATTCTAACAGAATCGAAAACGAATGATCCCATGGCATGATTGCTATCACAACGTTCCCCAGCATGACAGCTTTATAATGATTCCAAAAGCTCGTTTAGAAGTTCGGAAAAATGTGTCAAAAAATCCAATCACGCAAGAAAACCATCATTGGTAGTAAGATAGGCCCCTGGCGAAATTTGGATGAAAATTTGACAAAAACTGGAGCGGGGGACCTGTTTACTATCAAAACGATTAGGCAGAAACAGACACCTGTCTGGTCATAACACGTCGTATCGAAAATAAGTTTTGTTAATTTTTGACGCACTTACTGTTAAACACTTAAAAATAACACCAAGTTCGTACTTCTCTCAAAATTCTGAGCCCGATTAATTTTTCAGAATCGAAGATACAAATTATTTGGCAATTTCTATACTTCTCGTTAATACCGTAAAGATTCGCGTGGCTCAACCAATGATTACCTCGAAAATTCTGGAATATTTCTTTCTTGTTGCAATTGCAAAACATCCATCTCTGTCTATACATAAACAGTGCAACATTGAAAAACTTTATATCACAGAACATTCCAATCAGCGTCAGTGATATTGAACAGGTGCAAATTTTCATAACAAGAAGTAAGTCTAGCTATATAAACAGGTATGAAGTGAATATTTGAACTTTTTGGCATGCAAGCACAGCATTGTCTTGATTGTTGATTTCTTGAACTTTTTATTAACGGGAGTCCAATTTTCATCGTACCAGGTGAGACGAAATGCTACATGCGATGTGGAGTCCTTGAATTTCTGAAATAAACAGGTAAACTATTTACTATCTTACTAGCACTTTGACTAGGGAGGGAGTATGAAAAATTAAACCAGTATGTTCTAGGTTCCCTCACATTCCAAGGGGAAGGTCGGGCGCTTCGAGCTCGACCACAGGACTGGCTCGCCACCTGCGGTGGCTTGCAAACTCAGACTCTGTCCGAGTGTGTCTCAGTCTGACATTCAAACTGAGTGAAAATATGAAAGTGAAAATAAGCACTGGATAAAATGCACTTGCCTAAAATTCGGAACAGACTGACAGAAATAAGCACTGGATTGTAGGTTCATTTGGGTAAATTTAGGTACAGTAGACCTTAATTTCGGATTCCCCGCAAAAAGTTACCCTAAAATAGGTGCATTTCAAAAATCGGCACCCCTAAGAATGCACCTTTGAAAATGAAATAAGCATCCTAAAAATGACTTCCAAAACCGTGGAACGGACGCATGTCACTAACTTACTATAAGGATCAAAAATTTTTAATCTGTTAGTAGCACAGTGAGAAAGATACTAGAAATCCACCTGTGCAAGCCCTACATGGACTACTATGGCAAGGGGGGTTTTCATTACACTTTTTTCACAAAAAATGTGAAAGAGATTACATGTTAATAAGTAGGTTCATTTGGGTAAATTTAGGTACAGTAGACCTCAAATTCGAATTACTCGCAAAAAGTTACCCTAAAATAGGTGCATTTCAAAAATCGGCACTGCATTTCAAAAATCCCTAAAATAGGTTCATTTGGGTAAATTTAGGTACAGTAGACCTTAAAAAACTTCATTACACTTTTTTCACAAAAAATGTTCAAAAAAAAATTTCAAAAACGTCTACAGTATGACGACGGTATTTAAAACTGATACTTGACTTACTTCTGTCACAGCGTCGACGAGTGCTTCGCTGTCGCTGTGTTCGATTTCACTGCGAATTTCCAGCTTTTTTCCAATGTCATTGCTCGCGGGTTTGAATAGAAACTCGACAATTTCGTCTATTGGAATGCGAGGTGTGGAATTTAGAACGCAGGTGGAATCCCAGATGGAAAGACTGTTCAAAGTGCAGCTGTTGAGGATTTCGGGAAGCCATTGAAACACCTTGTTTCCATCCAGAACCAGATCTTGAGAATTTGAAATAGTCTTGATTAAATCGCGCTTTGGATTGGGGATGTCGCAAGTATTGACGTGCAGTTCTCGACCTGAAGAAATGTTGAGATGTTATGGCAAAAGATCTCAGGTATGTAAGCACAGGGACACTCTGATCTACATCCCTACCGAGAAATACGAAATTTGCACAGAATAAATGAAAACTTTTCCTAAGGATTCATTCTCACACAAGACTTTTTCCCAAGAAAACGAGTAGAATTTTCCAATCAGGGCCTATAATTTGGTTCACTGCCAAAAATACCCCAAGAATGATATTTTGTTCTCGCAAAATATTTAGTAATGCATTTGATATATTGATATGCGTTATAAACGCAAAGAAGGAAGAAGTTTTGTTAGATTGATATTGTATGATAAACAATAAACATCGTTTCGCCCATAATCTGAGACAATGTTCATTTTTAAGACGTAAGGTTTGGGCATCTTCAGTCAGACCCTTATACTATACTACTACCATAGTATTTCTCGTGGTATTTTTAAAAGAGATACTATTATCCACACGGGGCATGTAGCACCGTTTGAATTCGCTCGTTGTTAGAGCAGGCGCAGTAGTGGAGATGCGTGCCTTGGCATGCAGGCTAGGAGGCTTTTCGAGACAATATGATGGAACATCTTAAGAGTAAATCGACCCTGCTGAACCCAAATCCGGGATCAGATTTGATCTTAGAACTTTTTCCTTTAAAATATGGAGAAAGTGTTCATCTAAAATTTGGTTCACTGCCAAATACCCCAAGAAAATTTTTGTTCTAGCAAAATATATTTTAACACAATATTTCTCGTTCCTCGAATCCAAAAATATCCACATCAAATCAAATGGAAATCTACCTTTGAACACGTGTTCAATCCTTTCGAGACGCACATTTCTGTTTGAAATGATTGTGTTGTTGAAGCGAACGAATTTGCATAGCGGAAGTTGTCTGAGAAAGTGCTTTTGGAACGATGTCACGAGCGGAACACTGTTGACTCTCCAGAAGCGATCGACACTCAATTTGTCCAGGACCAAATAAGGCGTAGTAGCGAAGTCTTTTTTCTGCACATGCTGCAGGCGGTCAGAGATTGTGGACAAACGTAAAAGTTGAGAGCGTTTCAGGAAGGATAAGGCGCTGCTTAGAAGATCGAACATAAGGGGTTTGGAGATGAACTTCATCTAAAAAGTGCGATTTGTTTTATTTTGTTTTTCCGCGAAAAATCGTCACTGTATTATATTCATGTATTATATTAATAAAATAGTTACCTGAGAGTTTTGATTTTTCCGTTGTTTCCTTGTACTCGGACCTTTCATTATTGATACTTTGGAAACATTACACATTGCGGAACGGAGACTGTACTTTGCCATGGCTTTGACTGTTGCAGGCTGTAGCGGCTTAAATATTGGTTTGGCCGGAAATTCGTGTCGGTGTTTTTAAATATAATTTTTTTCTCACGTAACGCAAGAGTGCCTATGAGTGTTATATACCGTTTGATAGCCAAGAGTTTTCTCCATGCAACCATACTTAAGTTATGTTTTTGCTTTGTAAAAAATTGTTAGCTATTTGTGATTCCATGAAAAATTTCAAAATCACCAATTTTTGAGCTATTTTTATATCTTTTGTGTGCAAAAATATTAGGCATTCTATTTCCAATTGTGCAATATTATAGAGCAATATCAGCTCTAATACTTACCTTTTACAGAACATTTTTTCGTTTGATGGCTGCAGAGATATGACCATTTTAAGAAATGACGTCGCTCGAAAAATAGAAAATTTCGATTTTTGCAATTTTTTCAGTTTATGTCTCAACTTTGAGCGGTCATATCTCGCAGAATTTCAAAGCAAAAGTTATTCTGTAAAAAGTATGTTGTAGAGCTAGACCTTGTCTACAAATACCGCAATGCCGCTTTTTAGAATAGTGCCAAAAGATAAAAAAAAATTCTCCATGAAAGTTGCTAAAAATAACCAAAAATCAATTTTTTGGGTGTGCTTTCTTAGAACTATCATAAAGTAATAGCTACATGTAATGATAAAGCTTGCTACATACGGCTTGAAAGAGGAATGAATGTGCTACCGAATGGTATGTAACACTCAAGAAAAACAGCGCTTTAGATTAATAAAAATTGACTTTGAAAACACCGACAATAATTTCCGGCTAAACCAATAGCAAAGATATTTTACTGGCTATTGTCTGAATTTCTGAATCTATACGAATATGCACTCAGCTTTGGCTAAGGTAAAAAGCTTTATTCATACAGGGGTGATTAATTAGAGGATTTACAGTACTTTATTCATATTTTTGATCCGCTTGTAACAAATGTGCATTTTAGTTGTTCCAACCAAATAAAAATTATTGGAATAGGCGGTTACGGTAATGTACTGATAGGCCAACAACATTAATTATGATGTCATAAAGCAGTAAGAGTATCATTTCGATATTAAAGTCATAGAAAATGTGAATGGGAGAATTGGCCGAGAATTCTTCTCGAAACTTTGTTTCCACACTCTTCGCATATGTAAAAAACAAAGTCAGACAAGGCAAGCGAAAACAAGACAGCCAATAAAATAACTGAAATAAATGTACAAGGTGTGTCCAATGATTATCTTAACAATTTTTGGAAAAACTATTGTCAATCACTTTTGATAAGATTAACATGATTGACATTTGTGGATTTTGAAGAGTGAATTTTGAAAACTAAATTGCCCTAAATTTTCATGCGA
The DNA here is from genome assembly GCA_022814885.1 of Ditylenchus destructor. Lineage (NCBI taxonomy): Eukaryota > Metazoa > Nematoda > Chromadorea > Rhabditida > Anguinidae > Ditylenchus > Ditylenchus destructor. The sequence goes on along the minus strand of JAKKPZ010000607.1, from coordinate 8,771 downwards.
CTTCCATAATGCAGAATTGTATTCGATCGAAACATCATCAATCCATGTTCGGGTACATGGGAAGATCACCAATAAACCCGAAATGAAAGATGATAAAATAACTTTATTTCATACAATCGTTCTTGTTGGGATATGTGTAACGAGGGATGATGAACATATTACGACGCATGCTTAGAAATAGTTTTCCGGAAAATGTCAGGAATTTTGAAAAGGTGCCAAGAACCATGATATGAAACCATATGCAGAAGGTTGTCTGGAAAAGTTCGAAAAATCCGACTGCATGCGTGTTTTGGCTTCAATTTTTAGTTTTTCCAGATTTCTGTCGATAGTATTTGTTCGGTTGGCAAGATTTATGAAAAAAAGAATATGATTTTAGACAAAAAATCAGCTGTCTTAAAAGGATAATTTCTAAGGCCGTTTTTGCAGATAATCCGATTCCGATGTCAATTCTGACTCTAGACACACGTATGAAAATTCCCCCCCCCCCGATAATCAGTTTCCCCTCCCCCCCCGATAAGCGCAAAGCACCGAAAATTTTTTGTATTGCTTAGTGTATCTGGCGTGAGTGATGAGTGGACATCCAATTCGGGATTAACTTGACCTTTTATGAGGCCAACGCTTACAAAAGGGGGAACAAACCTCATTGGGTTATTTCAATTTGACCTGGGGTTGTCTATGGGATTACTCTTATGATCCGCAAAAATTTTTCACCGGGTATTATTTGGATATCTTCTATAATCAAAACGTGTTTTGGGGAGAAAACCAAAAAGGGCATTTTAGTACCAAAATTGTCAGTCTTAGCGCTCAGAAAAACGATAGTGGCCGTTTTCAGCGAGGAAAAATCCATTTTGGTAACAAATCCGAAGTGTAACTCCCCGAATTGGGTTTCCATCGAATGATCTTCTTAGTGCATAGTATAAATGAAAATGGCTTAGCTGAGCCACTTTTTCAATTTATTGGCTTTTAGTTTTGATTTTTTAGCTTTGAACTATTTGCTTCCTTGTTTTTATAGCTAATAGATCGAAGCATTTTGTTCACCGATTTTGGCTGCTATCAGTCCCTCAAATTTTACTCATGTGGTTCATTTTTGACCTCAAATATTGTTTTTTGTCCTAAATTTGCACCTCCAAGAAAACGGATTTTAGGCAAAGAGTTCCCTTCAGTCACATTCTTAATATTTCTCAATTTTTTCAGACTCCCATGTCCAACTTTGTACCGCCAAACCCGATGCCATTTTCGATACCTCCTCAGCCACGACTGGTCGCCGATCCTGGAAACGTCGCGCCGGACAATGACGAATATTTTATAAGCGAACCCGCTAGAGGATCAATGATCGTCCAGCCCCAAAATTTATTTTTCCCAAATATGGTTCAAAGGCCGAATGTTGCATTCTTTGACGATTTTATGCTCCGACGAAAGTTCAACCGACTGAAATCGTATCAAGAGCAAAACAATCGGCCGCCTTTGAGACCGGTAAACAATGAGTCACCTCCGGCAGCGGTAATGCACAGTCCTCCGAAAATGAATAGTCTTCCTGGAAAATCGGAAGAGAATCCTGGAATGAGCTGGAAGAGTTATGTGGGAAACATTACGAAGCAGAAGGACCAGATGGACGTCGGCGCCGCTGGCACTAAGCCAAATGATATTCGGATTGAGACTGAGAATCCAGAAAATAATTCCTGGTAATCGTCTATTTTAATATAAGCCAGATATCATTTCCGATCGAAGGATTCATATTGAAATTAGCTAAATTTAAGTCGAAATTAGTTAATAATATAGCTCATTTTAGCTAAATTTTGGCTAAAACTGTGAAAAAATTTTTTCCAACAATTTCTCCCGCGCCGCCTGAACCAAAACAAAAGGGGAGACCCTTTTGTCAATAGCGAAATATTTGATGTAACAAAGAGATGAAATCGCCTTTTTTGGGCACCTTTCACTATGTTGGCCATAAATCTGATGTTACTCATTATATGTCAACCAGTGGCGTAGCCAGAAACTCTGTGCTCTGATTTGGTCTCTTCTACACTGCGTGCTATTTCTTTGTTAAAGCCAAAAAAAGCGGGACACCGGCAGACACAACCATGGCCATCACTCTGTTTCATAATTTTTTGCTATTGTACGGCTAGCTTTAGCCAGGGATGAGATTTTGGCCCTTGCACAAAGGAAAATAGGTCTTTCTGAGAGCTAAATAAACCTAACAAAGACCCTATTAAACCTGCTGGTCGGTCCTTTGTGAACGCCCTAACTTTGCCCCCAACAATGTGTTGGGGGTGTGCGTACAAATTTGACGCTATTGTGTGAAGAAATAGGCAGACGAACAGACAACACTCTCTTCTCACAATGAGCTTGGTTAGGCCCCAACACATTCAACGCCCTAACTTAGCCCCCAACACATTGTTGGGGGCTAAGTTAGGGCGTTCACAAAGGACCGACCAGCAGGTTTAATAGGGTCTTTGTTAGGTTTATTTAGCTCTCAGAAAGACCTATTTTCCTTTGTGCAAGGGCCAAAATCTCATCCCTGGCTTTAGCAAGCCGTTCGACTGTATCAGTTCATTTCCTCCCTGTGACCTTATTTCAGTTCAATCATCAAATATTTTTTTAAATGAACAATGCAATTAACATTCTTGAATATTTTCGGCCACCGGAGAACCACACTTTCGACATGACAAATTTCAATACCAATGAAACAATGGAAAGTGCACCGCTGGCTGTCGATCCCGAATTTCAAATGGATAATTTCCCGTTACTTAACGCCTCCATTCCATCAAATGCGAGAGAAAAAAGGTCAGAACGAAAGCAAATGGAAAAGTGCAATGTGGTTTGCCGGCGGATGTGCCTGAGGATATGCCCGCATGTCAGAGCTGGAGAGCGGAAACGAGCCAGTGGCGATGGGAACTGCGAACTTGGATGTATGGAGAGGTGCAATAGTAAATGTCGGGAATAAGAAATGTATCTATTTTAATGCAGATTTTTTCAGATGATTTCAGATAAAAATATTTTGCTCCAATAAATAGAATATTATAAATGTGGTGTCGCAAACTGTGTCCCCATGCCTCCGGAGGCGGAGCCAGAGGCGACCCTCGAAAAATAGCGGAAGCGCCTCCAGGCAGGGCCTATCTTACTAAGATTGGGCTTTGCGTGATTGGGTTTTTCGGCCTTTTTACAAACATCTGAAGGAGCTTTTGGTCTTGTTAGAAACCTAAAACTTAAGGATACATTTTGGTACCAAACACTAACCTGTGGAACGAACAAACAAACTCGCGCAAAGGGTTTGAAAAACATGCCCAGTCTTAATAACATGAAGGCCAACGACACTACAATACCCTCAACTAGCGCTTTGGGACTACGGGAGACTGAAAAATTAGTTGTCTAATGAATACCTTTATGTTCTAAGTTTCCTCGCATTCTAAGGGGGAAGGTCGGCGGACACGGAGTTTTTGTTACCGGACATTTTGATACCGCTATCAAATTTTGTATTTGCACTTAAAATGATCATAACTTAGCTCAAACTTAAGCTTTGCGTGATAGCTTAAAATGACCCTAGGATTCAGGCGAACACTCTAAACTCCCGATCAACCCTTATAAGGCGCCAAACAAGCAGACAAAATAAGCACCCCTAAGAATGAGGTCCCAAATTTCTGGAACAAATACCTGACAGACAAAACTAAACACCCCTAGGAATGCAACTTTCTGTAAATTTAGGTACATTTTAGGTATATTTAGCTAAATTTTGAATTCAAATTCGGATTCCTCGCAAAAAGTTACCCTAAAATGGGTACATTTTAAAAATAAGCACCACTAAGAATGCACCTTTGAAAAATGAAATAGGCACCGCTAAGTAGAAGTAACGTCTCCGAAGAGTGCAATGGAGAGACATCACTAACTTACTATAAGGATGTCAACGGTTTTGATGATTCTAACAGAATCGAAAACGAATGATCCCATGGCATGATTGCTATCACAACGTTCCCCAGCATGACAGCTTTATAATGATTCCAAAAGCTCGTTTAGAAGTTCGGAAAAATGTGTCAAAAAATCCAATCACGCAAGAAAACCATCATTGGTAGTAAGATAGGCCCCTGGCGAAATTTGGATGAAAATTTGACAAAAACTGGAGCGGGGGACCTGTTTACTATCAAAACGATTAGGCAGAAACAGACACCTGTCTGGTCATAACACGTCGTATCGAAAATAAGTTTTGTTAATTTTTGACGCACTTACTGTTAAACACTTAAAAATAACACCAAGTTCGTACTTCTCTCAAAATTCTGAGCCCGATTAATTTTTCAGAATCGAAGATACAAATTATTTGGCAATTTCTATACTTCTCGTTAATACCGTAAAGATTCGCGTGGCTCAACCAATGATTACCTCGAAAATTCTGGAATATTCTTTCTACATCCATCTCTGTCTATACATAAACAGTGCAACATTGAAAAACTTTATATCACAGAACATTCCAATCAGCGTAATAACAGTGATATTGAACAGGTGCAAATTTTCATAACAAGAAGTAACTCTAGCTATATAAACAGGTATGAAGTGAATATTTGAACTTTTTGGCATGCAAGCACAGCATTGTCTTGATTGTTGATTTCTTGAACTTTTTATTAACGGGAGTCCAATTTTCATCGTACCAGGTGAGACGAAATGCTACATGCGATGTGGAGTCCTTGAATTTCTGAAATAAACAGGTAAACTATTTACTATCTTACTAGCACTTTGACTAGGGAGGGAGTATGAAAAATTAAACCAGTATGTTCTAGGTTCCCTCACATTCCAAGGGGAAGGTCGGGCGCTTCGAGCTCGACCACAGGACTGGCTCGCCACCTGCGGTGGCTTGCAAACTCAGACTCTGTCCGAGTGTGTCTCAGTCTGACATTCAAACTGAGTGAAAATATGAAAGTGAAAATAAGCACTGGATAAAATGCACTTGCCTAAAATTCGGAACAGACTGACAGAAATAAGCACTGGATTGTAGGTTCATTTGGGTAAATTTAGGTACAGTAGACCTTAATTTCGGATTCCCCGCAAAAAGTTACCCTAAAATAGGTGCATTTCAAAAATCGGCACCCCTAAGAATGCACCTTTGAAAATGAAATAAGCATCCTAAAAATGACTTCCAAAACCGTGGAACGGACGCATGTCACTAACTTACTATAAGGATCAAAAATTTTTAATCTGTTAGTAGCACAGTGAGAAAGATACTAGAAATCCACCTGTGCAAGCCCTACATGGACTACTATGGCAAGGGGGGTTTTCATTACACTTTTTTCACAAAAAATGTGAAAGAGATTACATGTTAATAAGTAGGTTCATTTGGGTAAATTTAGGTACAGTAGACCTCAAATTCGAATTACTCGCAAAAAGTTACCCTAAAATAGGTGCATTTCAAAAATCGGCACTGCATTTCAAAAATCCCTAAAATAGGTTCATTTGGGTAAATTTAGGTACAGTAGACCTTAAAAAACTTCATTACACTTTTTTCACAAAAAATGTTCAAAAAAAAATTTCAAAAACGTCTACAGTATGACGACGGTATTTAAAACTGATACTTGACTTACTTCTGTCACAGCGTCGACGAGTGCTTCGCTGTCGCTGTGTTCGATTTCACTGCGAATTTCCAGCTTTTTTCCAATGTCATTGCTCGCGGGTTTGAATAGAAACTCGACAATTTCGTCTATTGGAATGCGAGGTGTGGAATTTAGAACGCAGGTGGAATCCCAGATGGAAAGACTGTTCAAAGTGCAGCTGTTGAGGATTTCGGGAAGCCATTGAAACACCTTGTTTCCATCCAGAACCAGATCTTGAGAATTTGAAATAGTCTTGATTAAATCGCGCTTTGGATTGGGGATGTCGCAAGTATTGACGTGCAGTTCTCGACCTGAAGAAATGTTTAGATGTTATGGCAAAAGATCTCAGGTATGTAAGCACAGGGACACTCTGATCTACATCCCTACCGAGAAATACGAAATTTGCACAGAATAAATGAAAACTTTTCCTAAGGATTCATTCTCACACAAGACTTTTTCCCAAGAAAACGAGTAGAATTTTCCAATCAGGGCCTATAATTTGGTTCACTGCCAAAAATACCCCAAGAATGATATTTTGTTCTCGCAAAATATTTAGTAATGCATTTGATATATTGATATGCGTTATAAACGCAAAGAAGGAAGAAGTTTTGTTAGATTGATATTGTATGATAAACAATAAACATCGTTTCGCCCATAATCTGAGACAATGTTCATTTTTAAGACGTAAGGTTTGGGCATCTTCAGTCAGACCCTTATACTATACTACTACCATAGTATTTCTCGTGGTATTTTTAAAAGAGATACTATTATCCACACGGGGCATGTAGCACCGTTTGAATTCGCTCGTTGTTAGAGCAGGCGCAGTAGTGGAGATGCGTGCCTTGGCATGCAGGCTAGGAGGCTTTTCGAGACAATATGATGGAACATCTTAAGAGTAAATCGACCCTGCTGAACCCAAATCCGGGATCAGATTTGATCTTAGAACTTTTTCCTTTAAAATATGGAGAAAGTGTTCATCTAAAATTTGGTTCACTGCCAAATACCCCAAGAAAATTTTTGTTCTAGCAAAATATATTTTAACACAATATTTCTCGTTCCTCGAATCCAAAAATATCCACATCAAATCAAATGGAAATCTACCTTTGAACACGTGTTCAATCCTTTCGAGACGCACATTTCTGTTTGAAATGATTGTGTTGTTGAAGCGAACGAATTTGCATAGCGGAAGTTGTCTGAGAAAGTGCTTTTGGAACGATGTCACGAGCGGAACACTGTTGACTCTCCAGAAGCGATCGACACTCAATTTGTCCAGGACCAAATAAGGCGTAGTAGCGAAGTCTTTTTTCTGCACATGCTGCAGGCGGTCAGAGATTGTGGACAAACGTAAAAGTTGAGAGCGTTTCAGGAAGGATAAGGCGCTGCTTAGAAGATCGAACATAAGGGGTTTGGAGATGAACTTCATCTAAAAAGTGCGATTTGTTTTATTTTGTTTTTCCGCGAAAAATCGTCACTGTATTATATTCATGTATTATATTAATAAAATAGTTACCTGAGAGTTTTGATTTTTCCGTTGTTTCCTTGTACTCGGACCTTTCATTATTGATACTTTGGAAACATTACACATTGCGGAACGGAGACTGTACTTTGCCATGGCTTTGACTGTTGCAGGCTGTAGCGGCTTAAATATTGGTTTGGCCGGAAATTCGTGTCGGTGTTTTTAAATATAATTTTTTTCTCACGTAACGCAAGAGTGCCTATGAGTGTTATATACCGTTTGATAGCCAAGAGTTTTCTCCATGCAACCATACTTAAGTTATGTTTTTGCTTTGTAAAAAATTGTTAGCTATTTGTGATTCCATGAAAAATTTCAAAATCACCAATTTTTGAGCTATTTTTATATCTTTTGTGTGCAAAAATATTAGGCATTCTATTTCCAATTGTGCAATATTATAGAGCAATATCAGCTCTAATACTTACCTTTTACAGAACATTTTTTCGTTTGATGGCTGCAGAGATATGACCATTTTAAGAAATGACGTCGCTCGAAAAATAGAAAATTTCGATTTTTGCAATTTTTTCAGTTTATGTCTCAACTTTGAGCGGTCATATCTCGCAGAATTTCAAAGCAAAAGTTATTCTGTAAAAAGTATGTTGTAGAGCTAGACCTTGTCTACAAATACCGCAATGCCGCTTTTTAGAATAGTGCCAAAAGATAAAAAAAAATTCTCCATGAAAGTTGCTAAAAATAACCAAAAATCAATTTTTTGGGTGTGCTTTCTTAGAACTATCATAAAGTAATAGCTACATGTAATGATAAAGCTTGCTACATACGGCTTGAAAGAGGAATGAATGTGCTACCGAATGGTATGTAACACTCAAGAAAAACAGCGCTTTAGATTAATAAAAATTGACTTTGAAAACACCGACAATAATTTCCGGCTAAACCAATAGCAAAGATATTTTACTGGCTATTGTCTGAATTTCTGAATCTATACGAATATGCACTCAGCTTTGGCTAAGGTAAAAAGCTTTATTCATACAGGGGTGATTAATTAGAGGATTTACAGTACTTTATTCATATTTTTGATCCGCTTGTAACAAATGTGCATTTTAGTTGTTCCAACCAAATAAAAATTATTGGAATAGGCGGTTACGGTAATGTACTGATAGGCCAACAACATTAATTATGATGTCATAAAGCAGTAAGAGTATCATTTCGATATTAAAGTCATAGAAAATGTGAATGGGAGAATTGGCCGAGAATTCTTCTCGAAACTTTGTTTCCACACTCTTCGCATATGTAAAAAACAAAGTCAGACAAGGCAAGCGAAAACAAGACAGCCAATAAAATAACTGAAATAAATGTACAAGGTGTGTCCAATGATTATCTTAACAATTTTTGGAAAAACTATTGTCAATCACTTTTGATAAGATTAACATGATTGACATTTGTGGATTTTGAAGAGTGAATTTTGAAAACTAAATTGCCCTAAATTTTCATGCGACTTCCATAATGCAGAATTGTATTCGATCGAAACATCATCAATCCATGTTCGGGTACATGGGAAGATCACCAATAAACCCGAAATGAAAGATGATAAAAAAAACTTTATTTCATACAATCGTTCATGTTGGGATATGTGTAACGAGGGATGATGAACATATTACGACGCATGCTTAGAAATAGTTTTCCGGAAAATGTCAGGAATTTTGAAAAGGTGCCAAGAACCATGATAT
>JAKKPZ010000606.1:0-24599 GCA_022814885.1 Ditylenchus destructor | reverse complement strand
AACATTGGGCTACCCCATGAACGCGCCGAAGGCGCGGGCGCGTCACTCTAGTCCACTGAAAATTTAAGCCTGACGGAACTGTAAAATAAAATTACCCCCACGGGGTTGTTAGAGTAACTTATTGCTTGAGTGAGCTATTTTGGCACCAAGTTGGTATTCCCCACAAGGCCAATGTATCAAGAATATCTGCTCACCGAAGTTAAAAATCGACGAAATATTTTGTCTCTTTTAAGCCATATTTCTTTCTTTAAACTTTACACTTTAAATTTTGAAGAGAATGCAAGTCCGACATCAATTACCGGAGGAAACATTAACATACATTTTTCTTAGGAGTAAATTTGGAAAAATCGAAAACTTTCCAAATAATAAATTCCTTCTCAAATGTTCTTTTGGAATGAAAATCTTCTTCTGAAAATTTTTGATAATTGTCAATAAGCAGTCGCCTAAAAATGATCGAAAATTCCTGGTTTTTAGATCATGATGGTCAGGGTGAAGAGAAGGCTGAAAGACTTTTTAAAGCATGGAGTTGTGATTTTTATTATATTTTCATGCAGTTTATATTTTATACAATTATTATGGAATGTTTGTAATTTGAATAAAAGTGGATGTAATTTAAATATTTTTAAATACTAAAAGAGCCAACGCACAAAATATTCTTTATATCATCTAATACAACACCTGATACCTGTGTAGCACAAACCGTTTTATGGATGCTATAACGTTTCATGCCAACATATTTTTTGCCCAATTGTTACAAATAAGATGGCAAGTGAAATACGAACAATTATGCTTTCTAATGAATTAGCTATGAAGAGAAACCATATTTTCCCTACAGAACTTTAGATGACAGCCAATGCGAAATGCATAGCGTTTTTCAGCGAAGAGATGCAGATTTGTTTCCGGTTACTCTAGCAATGACACAGTCCTTGTGCTTGTTCACAAATACTGTAAAACTAGCTGAGTTGGCGCCTAACCCAACGCAGCTAGTCATGTCTTATTAAGTATGGGTATTGATTTCCAGCATGCTAAGTGCAAATTGAACCACTTTTACTGTTTCTTCATGCGAAATATGCTTGTGCTATACTGTAGTTAGCATGCATGGTACACTTTTTATCCAGTTAACATGCATGGAATACTACATAGTAGTATATAAAAAATAGCGGTTCTGGCACAGCTATTCACAGAATGCTTATGGTCATGCTTGGTGTTATGTTCCATGGGTCATGCTTAGTGTTATGTTCCCTGGGTCATGCTTAGTGTTATGTTCCCTGGGTCATGCTTATGGACAGGTTCCATGGGTCATGCTTAGCGAAACTTCCCCGGCCGTACTTGGGGTTAGGTTCCTGGGTCATGCTTAGGTAAAGGTTCCCTGGTCATATTTCGAAAAAAACTTTTTTTCATTTTTTCATTGATTTTTTCCGACTATTTAGATCATGGAGAGTATTTCTAGATAGGCGACATTTTAATGTTAAAATTTTTCATTTTTTACCCTTGAAAACAACTTGACGACAATTTTAAAAACTCTACGTTGCATCTAGTTAGACCCAGACACATAATATTATCATGGCAAATCATGCATAACTCGATGTGTGACACATAAATATATACGTATATATATGGACATGGTCCAATTACTATATAGTAGGATTTCCCACAGCTAGCGCATTTGGCTAAACTTGACTCATAGGAAGGAAGAATAAACTCACAAAAATCAAGAATCAAAATATGGGCACATTTGAGCGATTAATAGTCTGACTCATCAACATCGAAATGATCCTTTTATCTGGAGCAAGACAGTGCGGAATGTGAATAAAAATTTTGAATATTGAAATGACGGTCAACAATTTGAGACGTTTTGCCATAGTAGTGGATTGCTAGTGGATAATTTGTAGAAAATAAGTTGTACTAATATAAAATAAGTTTAGAAAATGAATTTGCTACAATAAAGTTGAATAAACATAAAAGTTATTCGTGAAAATATATTTTATTTGCAAAATATCGACGTCGTTATTGAGTTTTCTTTTGCAAATTGCGCGATCGTTTTGTGTGACGTTGTTGTCTTTCAATTGTGTGAGACCCAAAATAAAGAGAGAGACCCATACATGTGTGGAGACCCATTGTATAAAATACTCTTTCTCCACTTTTCAGTGCTAAAAACTGGAAAAAGATGGAGATGAAAATCGGACGGACAGACGCAGTGCCTTGACAAGTGAGGTCTACTCTGACTTGTGCGTTGGATTGGTACCAGGGGTGTGCCGAATAGACGAAAAGTTCGAGTCAAAATTCCCGGTGTTTAAAGAAGTAAAAAAAAGTAAAAATTATTTGCTAAAATCGGCTTTTCATTGATAGTTATTAGTACTACAACGTTTTATTGTGAACACAAACCGTCATAAAATTCAATTTTTGTCTAAGAAAGGTTGGTTTTGGCTATTTTTGAGCTAATTTCTTGCTAATTTTTGTAATTTTTAACCAAAAGTGTGCTAAAATTTAAACATTTGTTGCCGACGCGTCCAATTCTAGTTATATCCCTTTATTTCAAAACACAATGTAATCACATATATTATACGCAATGCCAAAATAATATACAGCAAACAGTTTATGGCTGCCGATCCAGAACCTAAAATTGAACGACCGATAAATTTAAACTAAAATTTTTTACACTCCTATGATCTATTGTTTGATACGGTATTTGTCTCAACCTAAGTCTTGAAAAAGTATATGCCTAATTAGTATGAACTTACAGCAACTTTGGCTTTTTCCTTATGGGGAGCTCTTGCTTTTTAATTGCACATCCGGGTATCGGATAAACGGGTAGTAAGCTTTGTAACAATTAAACCTGAGAAGTCCTCTCGTATGACACCATCCTTCAGCTTGATCGGGATCCAATGTGGTGGGAAGTTCTCATAGCCATATATGACATGGAATTCCGAATTGTAGTAGATTCGACCCACTGAAGGATTTTTGGCTGAGCGCATCAAATACCCAATCCACCAGGAATAAGTCGAGCTGCTAGCGGTTATGAGCAAAGAATCGCATTCCAGACTTCCAAATGATTGGTCTTCAAGAATTGAACCGCCTGGGAACTCGGGAATGTAAATATTGCCGAAGGTCTAAAGTTTATAGATGACTAGTTATTGGTAAATTGTGTAAAAGCGTTGGTAAATTGAAGAAGAATTTCAAAGTTTTTTCTAAATGCCAGTGCTGTCAACACCGTTGTTTGTGAGAAATAATTTGTTCAAACGAATAATTTCATATACAAACCTTATTATCCTTAGGCGACAATTCCGTGGATACGTTTCTGGAAAAATCACGATCTTGTCCCAAAAGAACAACTGAAGTCGGGCCAAATTTTGCCTATGAACGAGCCTTTCTGATTAGCGTCCCATATTCGTTCCGCCAATTTGCTTTGGCTGTTCGAATTTTGGTGCGAATTTGAACATTAATTTTGGGTTAGATTGCTCGTTCAATTCGAGTAAATTTTTATTTGTTTTTGTTATATTTTACGTTTGTTTTTGTTATATTTTCTGTACTTAATAAATTTTGATAATAAACTTGTGATTTTGCCTTGAATATCTCGATAAAACAGGTTTTTTGGAAAGCCGTTGAAAAAATCTAACCCAAAATTAATGTTCAAATTCGCGCCAAAATTCGAACAGTCAAAGCAAATTGGCGGAACGAATATGGGACGCTAATCAGAAAGGCTCGTTCATAAAATATTTTAAAAATATATTTCATTGTAATGGAAGTACAGTAAAATATCTAAAATACGATCCCTCTATGGATAGCCAAATGCGTCTAGAGTGTTCTAGAAAAATTTAGAATTTGATGTAAGTCGTGGTACATACGTCTACCACTAACAACATATTTCAAGTTCAACATTTTCTAGAACATTCTAGATTATTGGTCTAAGCAATTGTCACTGGTCGAGGAAACGTTTCTAGAGGTTTACGGTCATTTCAACTCGAGTAAACATTATCACACCTCGATTTGAAAGTACACAAATTCCACAGCCGCAACAGTGAAGTCCATTTTGCTCTCAGCTCCAAGTGCTATAAAGTCACCTCTTCTGTTGTGCACGCATAATTTGTGATTTTTGTCTGATCTGAACCGCAATATATGAATTTAAAAACCTTATAGAGTAAACGGATGCACTCTGTGTTGGTGTCCCCCGCAGTATAACACAGATCTCCCATAAAACGCATGGATCCGGCCTGGGTCTTTGGCTACATGGGGTTTTTGACCCCGCTAATTCCGGGTCCATTTCGTCCCAGAATCGATTCTGAGGGTTGAAAAGGTCGAACAAAGTGTCAAAAAGGGTCTAACACGGCTAGCCCCACTATGTATGGTACGAGTGATACGCTGCGACGACCGAGTTATGAGTAAGCTTAAGCACGAGGTGCCGATGGCACCATCACTACTAGAATTATCTTAACATGAAAATGTAGCATTGGGATAAGATTAGACAGGCAGCTAAAAGCTAGCCTGCCAAAAAGTCACCAATTTCCAAAAACTCCAACCTGAACACGTTTTCAGCCATAATCCTGGATTCTTCTCTAACTTGTTGGGACCAATTAAAAATTTCGCGAATTTCTTCGTATATAGGCTCCAGCCATTGGTAGCATTGCAGGTATTCTCCGGTTATAATCAGGTATTTTTCGGACACTGATCGTAATCTGAAATTAGATGTTATCGAAGGCGCCAGTGTAACTAATTGATGAGTCATGTGTCTGCATGAAGGGTGCTGCATGTGCCCTACATGTTCTGTATGAAGTCCTAAATTTGTTCAGGAACACATCCTTTTAAATCGTCTGTTTTCTGACTGTCTAACCCGCACTTTCGATGTACGACGAACTCGCGTTATAAGTAAGTAACGATTTAGACCGGGACACTTCACCATATAAATTGCCTATACTCTACAAAGCTAGCGAAAAAAATTGACGAGCAATCGAAAAAAGACACAAACCTTGGGTACTTCCTTGGGTTAGTGCCTTACTGAGACCAAAAATTAATCAGAAACATACTCTTTAAAATCCTCGTCACCACACTTGCATTCGTATGTTTCCGAACACAACCCAAAGTCAACGGTGATTTCTTCATCTTGTGTTTCTTCTTTCGTCTAAAGTTTAGTTACCGTATTTTCTCTAATTGAGCCCCCCTATAATTGAGCCCCCTATAATTAACCCCCTAGAGAAAGAGAAATAGTGTGTAAAAGTGAGAGGTTAGAGAAAAATTTTGCCCGAGTTTGGGGATTGAAATACGGTATTTACTTTTCTAGCCTGTTTAATAACGGGACAACGTACAATTTGACGTAGACGGCGCATGTATTCCGGGAAATCATCTAGTGACCTTTCGAATATACAATCCTTATGGAAGTAAGGTTCTCGGCCAATAATACGGCCGATGCCCGTTAGGGATGCCATACGCCACATCTAAACGGGAGTGAACGCACAATATAACACTAAGGTTCGCGAATAACGCTTCATAAAAATTTAACAGTAAAAAACAACTAATTCGGGAGAAAGATGTCTTCTTTGCAAGAAATAACGGTAAATTGCCTGAAAGCATTGTTAATATTGTATTGAACACTCACTATATTTGATCTCCCCCCGCATGGTTGGATAAAAACGGTGGTTATAAATTTCTCGTCTTCAGGTGTTTGTATCTCGTAGGGAAGAACTCTATCCGCTGTGACCGCGATGTCGCTTATCTGGTCAGTTCCGTTACTCACTTGCATAAAATGAAACATAAGTATACCTAAATTGTATAAAAAGTATGATTATACTGGCGTAGTTCACTTCTAGATAACGTTATGTTATGCGACTGAACAATGATGTAAACATGAGAATAAAACATTCGGACCACTCTCATATTTTGGTACTAAAATAACAACGACTTAGGCTCATCCAGAGATTAACAGTTCACGCAAAATGAAGCATCAAATGCGGTCACCCGGAGAAGGTTGGGTCAGGAAATCCCGGATCAAATTCGTATCCAAGCATTAGTTTTTATTAAGATCATCCGAATAATAGGAAGATCTAACGGTAAATTGTCACTTCGCACCCCTGAATCGTCCTTTTTGACTTAAAATGGCCATAACTTTTGATACACCCAATCCTAAGCTTTAAGTTTGGTCTTAAAATGTTCCTAAGAGTTGGCCAATATGGAAACCCTTAAAACGCTCGCCAATGTTCGGTCTGTCTTTGATATTGGAAGAAAAATATACCTGTGTAAAGTATGTAGGCCAATGAAGATTCTTTTGAACATATCATATTTTTTTCTAAATGAAGCATGGTTAGAGTGAATCTACGGGTGTTTATTACCCACAAATTCTGTTCCCAGCAAATTCTATACCCGATTAAGGATGTACCACAAATTCAGAATATAGAATTCACTAGTGAATTGAATATATTTTATGATTATAGTTGTAAATTGTTATTATGAAACGCTTATAAAAGAATATTGATCGGTCGCTGATCGCGTATTTTAATCATTCATCCGAGAATGATTAATCACAGACAACGATTAATCATACACAATAAATTATGTCTGTACTACACTTTTGCGTATGCATGACGTAAATTTGCTCTGTATTGAAAAACATGTGACAAGTCCAAATTTGAGCGCTGTATGCCCCGCTTAAATATAAATACAGTAAACCCCCATTTAACGCACTTTTTTGTGTAGCGCTAGTTGTTTATGCGTTAAATGAGGGGAATGCTTTATATTTCACAATTGTGCTTACACTGTCTGCATCACACTATTTTCTCTTTATGGCACCCCGAACCAAAAGCGAAGGGAAATCCATTGGCCAATGAAATCCATTGGCCATTGGTCTACGCATTTATTTTTCATTGTCTAGAAAAGTGGATCATACCAAGCTGGGACATATGTTCGCGGAATTAGATCCTTATCTATGATTTTGAATTGGCGGCATTGCGGCTGCATTGCACGGCAGCCTTGGTTGGATTTCCCAGTTTTTGGTTCACTTTCCCACCCAAATCAGAATGCGTCCAATTTCTTGCTGTGTGCAGCATTTCTTCTTTGAAGTGAGTTAGACAGAAAAAGACACGAAGTGAGAGTGGTGCTGCTAATTCAAAATGGAGATTGATTAGGATCTCATTCCGCGAACATATGTCCCAGCCTGGTAGTCACTTGCCGTCTGAAGCTAATATTTCTTTGTTTATTTTTTATTTTTCACTGATTGATTCGCACAGTGAAAACATATAATGATTAGTTTCGGACGCAAGTGATCCACTTTTCTAGACAATGAAAAACGAATGAATAACACAATGGCCAAAATGGATTTCCCTTCGCTTCTGTCTCTCTCTTTTTCAAGTGAATTAGGCAGCCAAAGACACATAAAGACGCACAACGGATTTTCCTTTAGAGATATTTCACTTTTCATGCAAATTTCCACCTTACTGCCCTAGACCCAGACTTGTTTCTTACATTACTGCTGACATTTTGTAATGAACTATGTCGGGTCCCTCTAAGTTGATTGGTGTCCATGTTCCCCCACGAATAGAATAAGTCGCGAGTACCACCCAAAAACCCATGATTTTAAGGGGGGGGGGTTATCAATGTCAGATTTGGGGTTGACATACGTGAAAACGTGACATCCGTGTGTCACGTGTGTCACGTAAAAGGGCAAGTTTCGCGTCGCGCCTCCGTTCTGGGCGTATGATACGTCAATCGCTTCCTCTCGACGAGCCAAGACGATTGGTACCGGTTTCAGGTTTCCCAAATCAGCCAATCCTGAGATATGGCTTCCGGAAATCCGGAAAATCCCGGATTTGGCCAGGTCACAGATCCACCGTCGCGCCTCCGTTCTGGGCGTATGATACGTCAATCGCTTCCTCTCGACGAGCCAAGACGATTGGTACCGGTTTCAGGTTTCCCAAATCAGCCAATCCTGAGATATGGCTTCCGGAAAATCCCGGATTTGGCCAGGTCACAGATCCACCGTCGCGCCTCCGTTCTGGGCGTATGATACGTCAATCGCTTCCTCTCGACGAGCCAAGACGATTGGTACCGGTTTCAGGTTTCCCAAATCAGCCAATCCTGAGATATGGCTTCCGGAAATCCGGAAAATCCCGGATTTGGCCAGGTCACAGATCCACCGTCGCGCCTCCGTTCTGGGCTGATATGGGCGGGGCGCCGCCAAGCGGTGGAGCCGCGGGTGCAGTCCTATGGAATACTTTTCTAAGCTAGAAATGTCCTGTATAATTAACAAATGTCGTTTATAGTTCGCCCAGACTATTTTCTGTGTGTGCCCAGATAAGTGAAACAAGACAGGACGGGACAATATTGTAAACTGAAACCATGCCACTGACGTCAATCAAATACGTCAACGCTCAAATTTATTGTGTAAAAGTACATACAATGCATGTTTGTCGAAACGACCATCGAAATGTTGGGCTCGTCTGAAGCCTGTTTGTCATATGTTTGTCTTCTCATATTTTTAAGTACTTTGAATTTTCTCAGCAATAAATGTCATGTCGTTCGTTTTCAATGTATAGCAAACAAATTTCGTTTATAGTTCGGCCAGACTGTTTTCATAGGAGACGTTTCTTATTTCACATCAGAAAGAACCTTTCAATAGCAAGGTTGTCTATTTGACCGCGACATGAAAACAAGAAAAATGAAAAGTTACGTCAATTTATACGAAGTCCGAGAAGCAAAAATTCCATAAATTTGCGTAAAATATACACATGAACTTCAACTGGTTTATCTCATTTTTTGAATATTCTCAAACATTGTTTACATCGAAGTGCATCATGATAACCTGCCAATGTTTACATTTGCAATATACATATACACAAGTCAACATGTAACGTTTTGCCTTCTCATAAAAATGAGATGACCAGTGAAACGTTAGTTTCGCTAACGTCTATACATTAGAATCGTTTGTACATGTCTTCTCATATTTTTAAGCACTTTGAATTTTCTCAGCAATAAATGTCATGTCGTTCGTTTTCAATGTATAGCAAACAAATTTCGTTTATAGTTCGGCCAGACTGTTTTCATAGGACACGTTCCTTGTTTCGTTTTCAGAAGCAAGCTTTCAATAACAAGACATGTCTGTTTGAGCGCAAAATTAAAAGCATAAAAATTAATTAAAATAAAAACAATTAATATAAAGATTCCATACGTAAGAGACAGGTTCTCTAAGAGTTCTCTATTCGAGGACACTACTTGCGAAACTATTTCCAGCAAATAATTAGATCTATTTAAACTTTTCTTGCCAAATTTCGGGCATTGTGGTCCCTAGCCGGAATTTGGGCGATCAAATTGTTATTATTATCCTTAGTAGGTTTGAATTCGCGCCATTGTTATTTTTGTCTTCTTTTTGCAAAAATGATGCTTGTGTCAGCTAATTCGGGTGGGAATTCAAACCCACTAATTATTTATTTTTCCGTTAGAGTATAATACTAGAAAGCGCGCCGCCGCTATCGCGGCGTCCACGGGCCCTGTATATCCATTACACCCGTAGCCCCGTCGCCACCCGCAGCCCCGAATTCGTGTTCACCGACCCCGAAAACCCCATATATGCCTATGCGCCATATATACCTATGCGCCTTTTCGACCATTCCGACCTCCATCTCGACCTATGTCGACCACCCCAAATTTTACCGGATTCGTGTTCCCCGACCCCGAAAACCCTATGTATGACCCCAATAGCCTTGAAAAGACCAAAAACGTCATTTTAGACCATTCCGACCTCCGTTTCGACCCGTTCGACCTATGTTCGACCTGCGAAATTTTGTCGAATTCGTGTTCCCCAACCCCGAAAACTCCTTGCCTGACAATACCCACCCGAAAAAGGCCATTTTCGACCATGTCGAACATTTTTCGACCCCTGGGGTATACCTGGGGTAAAAATAAATGTCGGAATCGTGTTCCCCGATCCCGAGAACCCTATGGGTCATGTATTACACGCCTAAGTCGGCCAAAAATGCCATTTTTGACCTGTTCGACCTATGTCGACCCCAAATCTGAGTCGATTTTTGCGGATTTATGGGGGGTAATTACTATAAGGGTGATGAGATCTGGGTCGAAAACGGCCTAAAAAGGGTCTAAACGACAGTCCAGGGGCAGACAGACGGACAGACACTGGCTTCTTAGTAAAGTACCATTGGTTTGTTAAGAAAGTCTCCACCGTTTTGTTTTATTTAGTTTTGTCTCACATAGCATAAAGAAGCCTCTGAGTGTTATATACCACATGATAGCCAAGACTTTTCTCTGTCCAACTATGCTAAGGTTTTATTTTTGCTTCGTAGAAAATGAATGAATATTTATGATTACATGAGACAAATGGAAATCACAGATTTTTGAGACACTTTTATTAGTTTTATTTATAAAAAACTTTGTTATTCTATATTTGATCGTGCGATACCGATATTTATTTTAGTCGAAGCATTTGACTCAAAACGATGAACAAAAGTCTTGCCATATTAGCAATTAATGTGGTAATACTGATCAACGTCGCGCATTCGATAACGATCGGAACAATCACAGATGTGAAAAATCACGGAGATATGAGTTTGGAAGTAAGATCCATGAGGAGCGATAAAGAACTCGACCACGCAGAGGATTTGTGCCTCACTGTATGAGTTTTTTATTACTTTTTAATAAAATAGAAATTTTATTTTATTTATCAACACTGCTGAACAGATACTTTCTAGCACCCACTTTCTCCCAATTTTATGGTTTCCAGATGTTCTCTTTTCGCGTAGATGACGCTAATGCGAGATGCATCGACTATAATCTTTGTAGACCTTTCGCCTTTGGCGCCTGGCAAGGTGACAAATTGATATCATTTGTTGCTATCATCGATGTTGTGCCGAGATTGAGCCAAACATTTAGTAGTCTCTTGAAAGGCGACAATGTCGCCAAATACGGTCATGTCATGAATTTATTGACTCGGAAGGAATACCAGCGTAGTGGAATTGCGACGAAATTTGCCATTATGGTCATCAAATATTACATCCAGACGCATGCATTAACCAAGAATGGAATCATTGCTGATGTTGCAGGTGACGTACCGGGATTGGTGCGTATGTATGAAAGATACGGATTGCGTAACATTGGGAGAAGAGAATATACAGTTGCAGGAAATTCCTACAGCAATACTATCATGGCAGCAAAATTCGAGGATTTGTTGAGGTCACTGGCAAGCACGAGCAATTAAATATGCAAATGCAAACTATATGCTCTGATTGTAATGATATCGTGCAGAATAAAAGCTTTGTTAACACTGTTTTAAACGATCCACTTGAATATTAAATATGGCCAACTTTTTGAATAAATTGTGTGTAAACAGAAACGATAAACTGTCTGCAATGAGCCTATACTGAAACCCTTGTTTTGGGTTTTCACATTATATTTCTATCTCTCGTTCTTTGTAAAAATATAAAGTAGGGCGGCACGCGGGGGGCCCCCGGGGACGGGGGGAACCCCGACGATTTTTCGATTTTCGGGGACGGGGATCCCCCCCCCCCCCCCCAAAAAAACCGGGGGGACAAATCCCGAAATGAAATCCCCGGGGCCCGGGGGAAATTAAGCACTCCTAAGAATGGGGTAGGGCGCCGCCGAGCGAAAAGTTTTGAACTTTTTCGAGAAATATGGAAAATTTTCAATGCAAACCGATTCGAAAGATAAAAAATTCGCCATCGTCTAGGGGCTATCGCCCCGAGACCACAAACTATTTCAATATATTAACTATAAATTACATCTTCAGATCAGGGCTGGGAGATCGGGTCGGAACGGAAATACCGGGTTTTTTGAGGATCGGATCGGTTTTTTTGGCCGGGAAAAATTTTAGAAAATTTTAATGAACCACCATTTCAAAATTAGAAAATTTTCGCCTGCGGCGCCATTAGGATAACACTAGCGAAGTGGGGCCGCTTTGCGGCCCTCACTTCGCTAGGAAGCGGTTAGCGTGCATCAGCGGCGCTTCGCGCACCGCCATCAGCGGTCAGATTGGGTTGTTCGGGAGTAAGGGTTGTTCGGGAGTAGAGCAGCATGAGACTATTTCGGGCCTTCGGCCCTCAAGCAGCTGTTGTGCGGGAGTAAGGATTGTTCGGGAGTATATGTTCTAAGTTCCCTCACATTCCAAGGGAGAAGGTCGGGCGCTCCGCGCCCGACCATAGGACTGGCTCGTAATGTTTATGGGGTAAGATTGGGTTATAATATGCACCCCTAAGAATGACATTTTGGGTGAAAAAAGGTGGAAGTGACAAAATATGACCCCTAAGAATGCAATTTGGGTGAAAAAAGGTGGAAGTGACAAAATATGACATTTTGGGTGAAAAAAGGTGGAAGTGACAAAATATGACATTTTGGGTGAAAAAAGGTGGAAGTGACAAAATATGCACCCCTAAGAATGCAATTTGGGTGAAAAAAGGTGGAAGTGACAAAATATGCACCCCTAAAAATGACATTTTGGATGAAAAAAGGTGGAAGTGACAAAATATGCACCCCTAAGAATGACATTCTTGGGTGAAAAAAGGTAAAAGGGACAAAATATGCACCCCTAAGAATGACATTTTGGGTGAAAATGTCATTCATATGTGACATTTTTGGCATGATAGCTGAGAGCTGTGGCACCTGATTATGGTTCCATAAAAATTTCAGAGAACTACGCTATTGGAGTATGATTTTTTAAATACCGTAAATCCTCCAATTAATCCCCCCCCCAATTAATTCCCCTCTCAAATAATCGTCCCTCTGGACCCCATACGGAAAAATAAATCGCCCCCTCAAATAAGTCCGCCCCCCAAAAAATGGGTATTTTTCCAAATTCCAAATTTTTGGCGCAATTTCAAATTTTTTGGCGCAAATTTGAAATTTTATTGCAAATTTGGCTATTTTTTACAAAATTTTGACTGTTAAAGTCGCTAACTCTCGGGGATTTACTCAAACCTTTTATGTACTGCTTTATTAGCTTTGGGGATGTTCAAAGAGCACCCACGCACGAATTCCAGGGACCGGAGCGATCACTTCAGTGATCGCTTTCCCACAGAAATCGCGGATTTTACAACATCTCAGCCGCTGTCGGGGCGGATGTGGCCAACGCATGGAACACATACAAGGCTAAAAAGGGGAAAAGCATAAAGCGAACTATGGATAGAAACCGGGGAGGCATACAAAATTGGCCAGGCTGCTGTCACTACTTAAGCAGTGGAAAAGCCTGGATCGAGATCAGTTAGCCAGTCGGGTAGCGAACCTAAAGGGGAGACTTTGATTGGGGAGTCTTGATTGGGGAATATGCAGCGCCGAAAGGCGATGCCAAGATCGAGGGAAGGGACAAATGAACTCAGCCTAAATATGGGGATTTGAATATGTTTCTATTTACCTGTTTTATATTTCAAATAAACTTTATAAACTTTAATTTGTATGCACCACAGAAAGCACTTAAGGTATGGCACAAAGGGGAGATCAAACTCATAATTTAACTGGTAGCAGCGGCTACTACCCCGAACAGGGTAGAAAAGATCCATTGCCTCTGGGGCCCAGTTACGATTATTGGCAAAATTCTGGAGTGAGAGTGCACGCTTTACTCTGGAATTGTATGGGAGTTTTGGAAATGAGGAATTTTCTGGTCGTATGATTTGGATTTTGGCCGGCCCCATTTCTATAATGGGATATTAGCTCATGGATTATATTATATAGCTCTATGGAATATTTGCGCGCTTGGAATTTGTTGTTGGTGTCTGATGGAGACACTTTTTCTAACTATGAGTTGGATTCACTGCTTTTGGGCTTCTCACTGCCACTTGGGGCAGGAGAATGAATTTGAGGATGGGACTGCAGCCCTGATCCAATTCTTACTCATTCAGTGGGGAATTAAACTTATTGTGAGATTTCGTACCGTTCACGTACTTTGCGGAAAATTCCGAACAAAAACTCAAAAAAATCTATGACGTTTAGTTTGTAAGGTCGGATCATCCTCTGTAGGAGTCTTACAAGACATGTCGTTTTATAATATTTTTGAGTGCTTACATGAACGATAACTTGTCACTCAACTCATTTGTTCATTTTGCGTACCATTTGTTTTGATTATAGTTATCAATAGTGACGTAGAATTGATTTAGAAAATGACCGACTACACCGATTTCGTTATTGTCGCAGAGGATGAGTTTTATACAAAATCTGATGTCAGTGTCTACAATGTTCTCTGGAAGATCGAAGGCGAAAGTGACACAAAAGCTAATATTAATTATGTTAACAAGGTCTTCTGTACAAGCTTCGCTTCCCAGGAGAAAAACTGTCATGCTGAGGTGGTATTCACCAAAAATAAATCCGTATATCGTCAGGTATTCAAAGTTGCTTTCCTTGTTATTTATCTGTAGTAAATTAACTTCTGCATTTCCGCCCAATCGAAGAATTCCATTCTGGTAGAGGGCACACATGGATTAGAGGAATGCCGATTCCCCAACTGTCATGTCCAAATTTTTTAAACATAATCTGGTGTACTGAAGCCAAATTTTTCAGTAGCATTTTAATTTATCGAGAATTTAACTTCTGATTATTTTTTAAAGACTTAATATTAGAATTAGTTATTTTTTTGCATCATTATATTATTTTATTTTAATGTAATGTAATGTATATAATTTTAAAACCTCAGGATTGCAAAATGGATATTCCCCGCAGACGGGAGCGATTATAAATGTGTATAGACTTATCTTTAGAACCGCAAGGAATATAAGATCGGAGGTTATGCTTACAGTTATGACAAAGCCGATTCAATAGTCATTCGAATTCTCGAGCCAAAGGAAAAATTCTTGAAACAATTGGAGGAACGCTGGACTGCCGATGTGAATTTTCTCGTGAATGGTGAGAAGTGCACTGCCGATCGTCATTATTTGGCCGCTGTGTCGCCTGTTTTCAAGAAAATGCTCTACGGCGAATTTGCTGAAGCAAAGCAAAGCGAAATTCCGTTCCAAGGATGTGAATCAGCAAGCGTTTTCAAGGATTTTATTTTGGCAATTTCTCCATTTCGCATTCAGGTAATGATAATTTTAATTGTAGCGCATTTTAACTTTAACAAGTACAATTTCATATATGAGATTAATAAACCTAATATATACTTAGGGTATTATTATATCCTTATTATTATATTTTATTGTTTAGAGGTGAACTATAACAACGTTAAATGTAAGATATATGCTGTACTTTTTTACAATCGCAAATAGACTGCTGAAGTCATAGTCAATCGATTGTGAAGTGATTGTCAATGACTTCTGTGAAAATCTCATTGAACAGAAATTGCAAGAAAGTACTTACATAAAAATTTGTGCATAAAATATTATTTTCGAAGATCGTTATAAGTTCGACTTCACGAATCGCATCGATTTGAGTTTATTTTGTTCCATAAAAATGTTCACAAGACTCTCTTGCGTGGTATAATACAGGTAATTTTAGCCTAATCCGAGTAATGTTCAAGACCTGCTCAAATTGGCTCACCAATACGATATTCCGTTTCTCGTCCACAACTGTGAAGAACATTTGAAACATTGCTATGAGATTCCAATTGTCGATCGCCTCATTTTGGCTGCGAAATATGATCTGCATGGCCTCAAGGCTCGTCTGGGACAAAGTCTGAGCAACGATGAATTGAAGAAAATTTGGAATGAAGAAGGTGACAAACTGCTAGAAGTTGGCTATTTATTTGGCATTGTGATCAATCGTCGGTGAAAATATTAAATATTTTAATGCTTGTTTGAAATGTCCTTACAATTATTACTTTATATGTTTTGGAAATTGAGTAAATTTTTGTTCAGGCTTACAATAAAATGCTGCACTTGAAGTTGTAAATTGAATAAATTCAAGTAACTTAAAGTATAAGTTAACTGAAAAATTGCAAATATTGACAATGTCTTATTTCTGTAGAAAAGCTTTCTCAATCAATCATGTTTTTGGCTATCGCACTAGTATTAGGTTGGCGACTAAGTTTCCGGCCCCCCTTCGGAAAATTAAATTTTATTGAGCACAAAGTGGCATTGCGGCTTTTGTAGGCAAGGTCTAGCTCAACAACATACTTTTTAGAAAACAAAATATGCTTTCATATTCTGCGAGATCTGATTGCTTGAAGTTGGGACATTTTGGGGAAAATTCGAAAAAATTGAAATTTTTTGGTGGTGTCTTTCCTTAAAATTGTCATATCTTAGCAACCAGCAAATGAAAAAATGTTCTGTAAAAGGTAAATTTTAGAGCTCAAATTTCTCTACAATATTGGACAATAAAAGTTAGGATATGTAAGTTTTTAGCTGATAACAATTGTAAAAGCATCATTGACAGCGTTGACGACAGCGGCTCGATCGACTTCCCGAGGGCGCCCAGATCTCGGATTGTCTTCAATTGTCAAATTTCCGCTTCTAAACTTGGAGTACCACTCATAAGCTGTACGTTGTGCCACAGTTCCGGCTCCTTTGGCTCGATTGATGTTTTCAATGGCCTCTTTTACGCTGTGACCCAGCTCATACTCGTATTTGAGTAGTTCTCGAATAACGCCTCGATTTTTTCCATATGGTTGAATAAGAGTGAAAGTTTATATAAAAATGATAGTTCAGACAATAACGGACATAACTGTACAAATGGGTTTCTGTTCGGGACAAAATATGTTTCGTTTAAAAATTTTTGCGGAAACTTATGTTACAACCTAATAGAATATTCCAAATAAGCTTTAAAATCGAATAGAATCATAAAATTTATAAGTCTCATATTTAAAAACCCTTAAAAACACGTTTTTACGTTTTGGCGGGAATTCAAATTTTCAAATTTTGAAAAAAAATATTTTTCCGCACCTCAGTAATCGATAAGCTAACGAATGAGCTATAAATCATAAAAATCTAACGACGGGATGATATGAAAAAAAATTTTCTGAAAAATTTGTCAAAAAATCAATAGGGTCCCCCCTATTGATTTTTTGGCAAAAATATTTTAAAAATATTTTTTCCCAAAATATCATAGGGGGGACCCTATGGTATGAAAAAAATATTTTCCTGAAAAATTCGACAAAAAATCAATAGGGTCCCCCCTATTGATTTTTTACTATATAAAAATGTCTGAAAATTTCCCCCCCGATAACCAGTTCCCCCCCCCGATAAGCCACAATACTTGTATTGATTATTTCAGTTACAATTCGATATAAGTTTTAGTCGTTTTAGTTTTCAGGATTTTCTAATAAAAACATAAAACCACAAAGTATTACTATTTAAAAATGTCATAAGCTTTACGAAATATTTTTGCAACGCAAATCTCTTCATTTAAAGACTTAAAAAGTTTTCACTTTTTAAAGTTAAAACATACTTTAGAAACTGTGTCACTATCATAGCTAAAAAATGGCCAGACTCATACCTGACCACACTTATTGCTAAAAAATTATCAAACCCATGATCGGACCACCCACGTCGAAGTTATGGGCCCTGAAGTCTTTTAGCGGTACTGCCCATTCCCGACTTTTGAGAACGCTGATTATTTGCACCAGGGGTTTTTCAGGGTGCTGAATCCGAATCAGACGTCAGATTCGAAATTTGTTTTTAACTTGAATTTAACTTTCCGTTCAGAAATCAAAGACAATATTTGTCTCAATTAGTATATTAGAGTGCCCAATAGGCCTATTAAAAACAAAACAGTTTTGTTCTCGAAAAACGCTCTATCCGTCTATTGTGCTCTACCTTGATAGAATAATAATAGTGATTCATGCCTATAAGCGCAGCACCCATGTCCAAGAACAACTGGCGATCATTCACTTCATAACCAGCAATTTCAAATTTGTTAGCAGTCTTATACGCTTCCAATTCCTTTTTTAAATTATGATTTTCTTTTTGCAATTCCTGTAATTTTTGCTCCAATGTCTGAATTTTGTTCTCGCAATTCCCATTTTTCTCCTTAGCTTTTGCAATATTTTCTGACTGTCGCATTTGCTTTGCCGATTGTATAACTTTTTGCACCCATTGCTCTTTTTTTGTGTGGTCCAACTTTTTTCCTTTTGCGTCACATTCTTCGAGAAGATAGCTAATTGCTTGCTGTTGGTCATGTAGCATTATTTTCAACTTTGCCATATCGGTGACCTTTGCCCATGACGAGACAGTGTGGGAAGTTGCTGAAGTAAACAGATATTTGTATCAGTTGTCAGGCTCAAATTTCAACTTTGGCGTCAATACGAAAGTTATTTCAGAAACCTACCGCAAATTCTATAAAATATCCCGAGGCTTTACTTTTTGAATCATCGAAATTTCGTCATAATTTTTCTCTAACCTCTCAACTTTACATGCTATTTCTTTTTCTCTAGCGGGCTGTTTTTTAGGGGGTATATTTTAGAGAGTTAACGGTATTTTTCTTTATATTCAACGTAGACGTAATTCTATTACACATGGACATCAAGCGGCGGAAAAAATTGTTGGCAGAACGCCACGCCATGAGTTTATATTCATTAAGTGTAAATGCTAAGTGTTTGTAATTTAGCCTATTTTTGTCAATGATTGCTTTCTTTCTTACCACAAATTCTTGCGTTTCAGGGTCGATTTAGTCCCCAAAAATTTTTTTAATTTCTGGAAAACATGCATTTTAAAGAAAAATACGTCAAAATCGAGCAAAATAAAGTTGCACATTTTGAGGTGTTTTTCATTATTAAAAAAATATATTTTGTTCCAAATCTTTTGCAAGATGGTCGTATTCAGCGAATTTCGTTCTGAAAGAAACTTCTGGATTAGTACGAAGGCGTCCTAATGCACTTTTGGATATATTTAGGCTTCAAACTATTTTTACACCATTCTAATAATTACTTTCAGGGCAAAGTCCATGTTCTCGGCCAGGACCCTTATAAAGAGGAAAACTGGGAAGTGATTGGAGGCGACGCTAAGAAAAATCACATTGCAAAATGCGGAGAAGTGAATGTGTTCAGCTGGAGCCAGCCAACACCTAAGCTTCACAAGCTCTGAGTCACTCTCGTTTTGACTAGATTTTATTTTATTTATTACTCGTTTTTATTAGATTCAATGTTCTATGAAGACCTAAGTTCTATGAAAATTTCTCGTTCCAAATTTTAGCTTTGGTTTTAGTGAAAAAATTTAACTCTACATACAATTTTAACTCAAAAAAGGTGTTTATTTGGTGCTTCGGTTTCACATTCACAGCATCTCTTATCGAAAATGGTTCCGTGACTAAATTAGGACGTTACGGATGAGTAACTTGCGAATGATAGTTACTGTAGTAACTCCGCATAACTTTGTTGTAGTTGGCTAAGACGGTGAACCAAAAAAATTTTCAAGCAGATACTAAACTTTCTAGCATTCTTCAATATTACCTTTTTTACTATTTACTGTTCGTGATGAACGAGAAACACGACTTGGTTCTGCACAAAAGTTAATAGAGTCGAGCAAATTTCCCAAGCACATTCAGTGTACGTTTACTCAGTCATACCCCTTTTATCGGGAACGATCCAATTCTTTCCCGTTAACTGAATTCCCGATAAATGTGGTCTAAATTTCTGAAAACTTCCTTCGAATTTGAAATGGCGCCCTAGAGAATCTTCTAGACCTTTCTAGAAGTGTCCAATAAATATTTCTTCCTGTCTAATATTGTACTAACACCGTCTACTTCTGCAGATTACACAGGAACTTCTTCAGTCGAGCTTATGAAGAAAAACAATTACGGGGAAAATAAGTATGTCACTGGTGTCTGAAAATTTGTGAAGCGTAATGTAAACGAGTCTAGCCGCAACCGGCTTATGAAGAAATATCTGTGTCATTCATATGATTCACTAAACGAACATTTGTATGCTCATTAGTATATTTCACTAGCTTTTCTTTCGGATATAAAAGTTTCTAAATTCCTAACTTTCCAGGAGCTATCGTTTGAGCAATCACTCGCCCCTATCTGTCATCGCGATTTACGTCTTCTGCCTTCTTCAGTGAATTTTCTCGAACTGTTGATCGGTATTTTGTGACTCGCCAAATCCTGTGGAGGAATCGATTGCCTCTTACCGAGAAATAGCCCTAATCTGGTTTGGGAGATTATATGTGGGATACATTATTTGAGAGTTCAACGCTATGACAGCTCAACTAATGAGAACATAATTGTTAGACGGTGTAAGTACAATATTAGATGCGGAGGGATTGTCATAATTGTACTCTTTCACGTCACAACGATATTCTTCACGTTTCACGTAATTTATTGTTCGAAATATGACGATAAATCTACAAAATTGAACCGTATTTCGAATTCGTTTGTCATATTTTTTGTCGCGGATTTGGAGCTGTGTTAGTCACACCTTATTATGTGTATTTGATTGCATATTGGTCTGCAGAAGGTTAGCGTATTCAAAACATTTGATTGATAGTGGTCTATATGATATATTCTCATTAGTATATCGTCGGCACTTTTACTTCGGCAGATGACGCAAGAACTTCTTCAGTCGAGCTTATGAAAAAAATTTTGGAGAAAATAATTATATCAGAGATTTCTGAAAATTGAAAAATGGTGCTTAGGAGTTGTTCGGGAAAGAAATAAATTTCGAAAAATCACTGTTTCGTACTTTAGCTGTCATAGCGTTGAGTTCTCAAATAATGTTTACCAAACAAGATAAGGGCTGTTTCTCGGTAAGAGGCAATCATCGAATACATTATGAATCATATGAATGTTGATCCGCTATAAGCATAATATTCTTCTTACCTAATATTGTACTAACACCGTCTACTTTCGCCAGATTACACTGGAACTTCTTCAGTCGAGCTTATGAAGAAAAACAATTACAGGGAAAATAAGTATGTCAGAGGTGTCTGATAGTTTGTGAAGCGAGAAGTAGACAAGTACAGGGTGGCCCAATTTTTTGTAGCGTACTTGTATTTCAATTATCGAAACATTTTTCCAATCATGTTGGGCTGATTTTTTCACGCAATGAACTAGACACTTGGGCAATTTTTCTGACAACAAACACGCCGTACCAGCTTTTTTAGAAAGTACAAAAAATTCATTTTGAAGAAAAAATTTTTTATGAGTATAAAAATTTAAGGAATTTGGATTTTTTGTTTATTTTTTGAGCTATACGACGGTGATTTTTTGCACATAGGGGTTTTCGGATGCGCTGATTCGGAATCTGTGATCAGATTTTGGACGAAGTTTCAAATTTTGGCGTATTTTGGCATTCTATAAAAACACTCGTTTTGCCAAAAATGATGTTTTTTCGTGAGATATTGACAAACTGATCGCAGATTTGGAATCAGCGCAAAAAGTTACACCAGAAACGATATTTGGAGAAAAAATTTCTTTGAATTATCAAAAAATCAATTTTTTAGCATCTCGGGCAAAAAATTGATTTTTTGATCACCCATAGAATTTTTGTCTCCAAATAGCGTTTCGAGAGTAACTTTTTGCGCTGATTCCAAATCTGCAATCAGTTTTTCAATATCACCCGAAAAACATCATTTTTGGCAAAAACGAGTGTTTTTACAGAATGCCAAAATACGCCAAAATTTGAAACTTCGTCCAAAATCTGATTACAGATTCGGAATTAGCGCATACGAAAACCCCTATGTGCATAAAATTACCGGCAGATAGCTCAAAAAAATAAACGAAAAATCCAAATTCCTTAAATTTTTAATCTCATAAAAATTTTTTTTTCAAAATGAATTTTTTGTACTTTCTAAAAAAGCTGGTACGGCGTGTTTGGTGTCAGAAAAATTGCCCAAGTGTCTAGTTTATTGTGTGAAAAAATCAGCCCAACATGATTGGAAAAATGTTTCGATAATTGAAATACAAGTACGCTACAAAAAATTGGGCCACCCTGTATATATAACCGCAACCGGCTTATGAAGAAATATTTATCAATCGCTAGGTGAAAAAAAGCGACTGGCTTTTTATATGCTTATAGAAATTCCGCTGTTGGTCTTTGTTTGATATTGAAAAACAGATTTCTGTCATTTTTGTTTGTTTATTTCCTTAACTAGCGGAGCGCGGCTGTAAATAGAGAATCCGACGGAGAATCCCCGCGATGAGAATGCCTCCAGGTGGTTCTACTCTCAACGGGTGGTGGTTCTTTCTTTCCCCGCAATCAGTATGTCCCCTACTTTCAATAGGGAGCTCAAGCGCGAGAGGCTTTTGGATGTCACAAATCTGGAAGCCTTATCCGACAAAACAGCAACTTATTTTCAGTGCAAATTGTTGCGAAAACAAATTTATTCAATACATTTATTTCAGTGATGGGATCCTCTTTGGAGTGCCGGCTACAAATTCAGTGCAGATCAACAGAAACCGTTATTTTGTTTTTCGTTAAAAATTTAAATAAAATTTGCCATATATTGTCAGAATTCTCAAGCACAACATGATTTTGTATAATGTCATTTGTTAATTTTGTCACAAATACACTTTGAATACATTTTGCTTAAGCTTAAATTTACTCAGGAGCAATTCCTGACTAATGGTGGCATGGATTGAATTAATGGTGGAATCCAATTTCATAAGACTTTCATCATCTTTTGAACATATGAAAAAAGCATGTAACTCTACGTATAAATCACAAAATACATTGTTACAAATTAGTTTCTTCTGTATAAGTATATAAGTATAACTACATAAATAACCTCTGTTTTGCTTGGGCCACGCAAAGAATAATAAATAAAAATAAATTTATTTGCGCTTCTTGGCGCGATGGGTATATAGACAAGGTAAAGGACAATAAAAACAAAACAATTCATATAGTCAATGACAATTGTAAATCAATCATGTATCAATAATGTAAGCAAGGTAAGGTAAAGCATATACTATCGTGGTTTCGTTCAACAAGTCATTCTCTTGATTCGGGAAAGGAGGAAGATGTAATGTTCAAAGGTGGGTGATTTAGGTGTTTTAAGTCCAATTGGTTCACAAATGATGGATAGTTAAGCTGACGGATAGTTGGGGGTAATTTGCTATAAATAGCAGAAATTCGAACAAAGAAGGAGTGGAATCGTATTTGGTTTTTGACCGCAGCGGTGTGGAACTTAAATTTGTCTCCACGAGTCTTAGATGGAATGCAAGTGAATGCATTTTGCTGTGGAAAGGGAATAATCCCAACAATGTATTTGTGAAACAAAATGAGATCTGCTTTTAGCCTACGGTCTTTAAGTGATTGTAGTTCATAGAGTTTCAATAGATCAACATACTCGGGGATTTCTTTGCCAAAATTACATCTCTTGAAAATTATTCGTAGAAATTGTTTTTGAACACTTTCTATCTTCCCAATGTTCTTGATCGAGTGGGGTTAAACAGACTAGACGAGAATTCTAATAAAGGACGGACAAAGGTGACATAAAGTTGGACAAGTGTACTTGTTGAATGAGTCTTGATAGACTTGAGAATTGTGAATGATGTCCTACGAGCCTTTGAGACAATATTGTCTATGTGTTTGTCCCATTTAAGGTTGGCGAAAAGAGCAGACCTAAGTCACGTACCGTTTCATTTTCTTCAATGTTTGGAATTTCCGTGTTTTCAATAAAGTAAGGTAGGGAAGGGTTTCTTTTACCCAGATGCATAGTGCGAAATTTGAGCGAATTTCCTTTTAGCCCATTCCTATTGCAATAATCTTGGAGTTTGGAAATAAACTGCTTAAGGGGCCTGGTAAAGTGAAGATTGTTTGGGGGAGAAATGCAATAAGCTTTGAGGTCGTCCGCAAAGAATTTTGTGGTGACCCTAGGAATATTGCAAAAGGAAGGTAGGTCTGAAATGTAGAATAGGAAGAGCAGTGGTCCTAAAACTGATCCTTGGGGAACTCCGCTTTTCACGGGTTGGGTTTCAGAAAGATTTCCATCTAAGATTACTTGGAATGAACGTTGACTAAGATAGGATTTGATCCATGAAAAAGGTTTTACACCGAGGTAGCTATGCCTAGAGCCTCCACCCATCCTTATTCAGGGAGGTGGTACAGCCCCGCATAATCATCCTCTGTTGGGGATATCTGACCATGTGGCGTCTACTATGTAGACTACTCATATCGCAGCTGAGTCGACTGTGGGTAGGCCATAGCGGGGCAGGGACAGGGAATGGATACCCATGAGTGAACACAGTTCAAGCGCGCGCTGGTCAGGACGCTCACCCTCTCGGCCGCCTCTACCCGTGACGGGTCAGGGAATTGAACCCTAGACCGGCTGGGCCTGAGCCGAAGCTCTTACCATCCCAGCTATATACGCCACGCAAATTGTTACAGAATGGATTCTGTAATGGGGTTTTGTGTATTATTCTCTTCCCAGTCTATAGTTTAATCACAGTCTCTCCTTTGTTTTGTGTATTTCAGTGCTCTCTACAAAACCCAAAGAGCAATAATTAGTTGCAGAAAAATTAGTTGAACATTCCTGTTAAATTCCTATTAAATTAAAATCGATAATATCATATTTTGATGAAACTCTTATGGGCTTTAATTATGATATTTCCCACCGTTTTCTGCAAAGTTATTACCCGTAGAATGTGTTTTACCCGTACCTGAAGTTTGTTGTGGCATTAGTTACTGTTTAGTGCTTGTGCTTGTGCAAGCAAGCACAAGCATTAGTTACTGTTTAGTACCAGTTTCTGGTCTATGCTCTCAGCCATGCTATCTCAGCCATCAATCTTGAAGATGTGTA